>ML820723.1:41860-56543 GCA_009831015.1 Picea engelmannii
GAACTCTGTTGTGAGTTCAGGAAGAAGAATCAGAATCACTGAGGATTCTGAGAGCTCTGCCAAGTGGGCATTGAGAAGGTGCAAAGGGTGCACAGAAGAGGACAGAACTGTTGGAGGTTCTGGGGAAAAGATACTCTGCTAGGTGGGAATCAAGTAAGTGTGCAGACATGCACAGATGAAAGAGAAGAGAACTCTTTTGAGTTCTGTATTTAGAGGAAGAATCCACTGAAGGATCTTCACAGGGTTGTTGAACACCCTGACAGACTCAGCAAGAGGTTGCTGGAGTGAAGGATAGCAGGAGGGCATCCAAGCATTCTCCATCTGAAGGAGAAAAGGAAATAAGAACCGAGTTTCCTTGGGAGGTCGAAGCTACAGGAGAAGCTCAGGACAGATAGCACTTTGCGTGCGAGGACTCTGCAAGGAATGCAAAAGTCAAGGAATCCTTTGAGGATTTGAGAGTAAAATCTCAGGAGGAGTCAGTGTTTTTATACGAGCAGCGAAGATTAAGGTAAAGGGGTTCGCAGAGAGAAGAGAAGACAAAGGTTGAGGCCTTTGGAAACTTGGAAATTCTTCCAAGTCTAGGAAGAAAGTGCACAGAAGCTCAGGAGAGCACAGCAGTCGTCGGATTGGTGGAGAAAGAGATCTGGACCGTTGGTTTTCACGTCCAGGAAAGCGTCAGGAGAAGCGCATAGAGGATGAGATCGTAAATCGTCAGATCTCACTCAATTACCCGTCAGTCGTTGGATCAGGTGAAGGTGCAAAGAGTTTAGCCTATGGAGTAAGCGCAGAAGAAGGACGGATCTGAACCGTCAAATCTTAAATAGATACACATCATTCGTCGGATCGGACAGGAGCTGCAAGAGATTTACCATCGGGACTTCGGCCATCGGCATATCGGGAGTCTCGAGGACAGGATATCGGGGATTTCCATAGTAAAAGTCCCGAGAGTGATCTGGACCGTCCGTTTGTGGAGACATGTGGTGGAGATCGAGGCGTCGGGAGTCGGGATATCGGTATTCCCGTGGACAGGAGATCGGGTAAGTCCACTTTGTAAACCCCGACATGAATATGGGTCGTCCATCTGAGGGAGGACGCGTGTCACGCGATCATCCATTCTGGAGATTTGGGCACTAGGCATCGGGATATCGGCGCTCAGGAAATCGGAGTTCCCGAGGTTGAAAGAGTTGGGACATCAAAAGTCTCGAAACCCCGAGAGTTAATCAGGACCGTCCATCTGGAAGGGACGTGTGGCATCAATCGGAGCCATCGGGAAAAGCCCCGACAGGAGGATGTCTATCGGCGTTGTGGTCATCATGATATCGGGGATCCTGGTGACAAGAGGTTTGGCCATTTTGGAATCGCGAAGATCGAAACCCCGACAAAGAAGGAGCCATCATGGGGGCCAGCTGTCAGCATATCAGAGAAGGAAGAAAGCTCTGTTGTGTGGGGGGGGGCAGCTGTCAGCCTATCAGGATTTGGAGGATCGGGAATCCTGTGAGCCAATGCATTTTGGCATTGAAAAGCTTGAAACCCCGACGAGAGCCAAGACTGCGGTCATGGGGATAACGGTCATATGGGCCAGGAGCCTAGCCAGGAGGGATAATGCGGAAAGAGTGCGTCGAGATTCGAGGAATCGCGAGTCCTGAGGACATATGCATTTTGGCATCGAAAATTCCGAAACCCCGATGAGAGGAGTATGACTGCGGTCATATAGGGGGAGGTCACATGGACCACGAGCTTAGCCTAGAGGGCTAACGGAAGTTGGGGTGCATCGGGAATTTGAAGCCCAAAACCCCGATAGGAGGATATAAGGTTGCGGTCTTATGAGAGAGGTCATATGGACCAGAGGGCATATCCAGGAGGGGCTAATGCCAGAAGAGAGCTCATCGGAGTTCGAGAGATCACGGGAACATGAACTCTCGACATCAGAAAAGAGGAAACCCCAAATCCCGAAGCTGATTTGGGAAAGAGCGCGGTCATGTGTAGAAGGCTGTGCGGGTGAAATAAGGACCTATGGATCGGGTTTTAGCAGAGATTCCATGGAGGAATCGAAAGAGACGCTTCGGCTCATGAATGAATGAGAACGATCCTATGAGCAGGAGAGCGTGACGGGGGTGTGGTCGTCGCTTACTGTGTCAAGTGGTATCAGAGCTTTGATTCTTGTCTGTATATTTCAGGCATGAAGAGGCAGGAAGAGATAAAGAGCACTCTGATACACATCAAGTGGTATCAGAGCGGGAACTTCATTTGTATATTTCAGGTGAAGCGAGAAAGCAAAAGAAGACAGAGCGTTAAAGACTCTGTGACGATTGTTTGCAGGTAGGCAGCAATCAAGAAGACAGTCAGGGTGACTGTAGGAAGATGAAGCTGGTAGAACTCTTAGTGCGGAGTGACAGCAGCAGGTTTGCTAGGAAAGCAGACAAAGACAGTACCATGGTTACTGAAGACCATAGGCATGCTGGGAGGAAGAGCAAAGCAAAAAAGATTTCAAAAATGGATAAAGAGATGGATAAAGAGCTCTATGAATTAAAGGCAGACATAGAGAAGCTCAAACTGCAAATGCGGCAGGATAAGAGGTCGAGATGGATGCGTGAATGGCCCCATGAGGAAGCCGAAAACAAAATGGCCAGTCAAGGAGTTGATGGTCAGAGAGCAGCGCAGGCGATTAAAAAGATGGTTGAGGTATGCTGGAAACCTCGACGAACTAGAAGAGGAGATGATTCAGGTATGTGAACCGGAGACTGGGAGGGATCTCAATGAATGGGGATTAGCTGAAGACCTCAAGAACTGCCATGAGAGTGGAGAAGAAATTCCAGATTTCCAGGTGAGCAACGGGTTGAGATCACTGCAGGATCTCACAGACTGTCATGAGGACAGCCAGGGAATTTCACATTCCCAGCTGGGCAATGATATGAGGTCACTGCGGGATCTCGAAGACTGCCAGGAGAGTAGCGAAAGAATCCCATATTGCCAGGTGGGCAGGGACAAGCAGATGGGACTGTCTGAGAGTCTCATAAACTCAGAAGTGAGTTGGAATCAGCCCAAGGAGCTGACAGAGTAGGTGAGTTTAGATCAGCAGGTGCAGCTAATAGAAGAGGAGGATCTAAGAGAACTTCTGATGGTTGGAGGAATTCAGGTATTCCTACCATTTGCCTAGGAGGAGGCAGAAGTCTGTGTTGCATATGGTGCAGCAATAGCAGCAGAACAGTCAGTTGTGATTGTCAGGAAAGAAGAGGGATTGGAGCAGACTTTGGAAGCTGCCCAAACAGATGAAGAAAATGAGCATTCTGAGGAGTGTCTCAACATATTCAGCCAGGAAGCTGAGGAAGCTGTAGCACTGAAGCTGGCAGCAGAAGAAGCAGGAGAGGATGATGAGCATTATGAGGAATGGCTCAATATTTTCAGCCAGGAAGCTGAAAAGACTACAACAGGGGAGTTTGCAGAAGAGGAAGAAGAAGAAACAGACAGCATTTGCTTTGCTGATATGTGGGAACAGATAGAATCCCTGGAAGAGAGGGTGAAGGTGTAGAGCATGCACATCCAACAGGTGAAGCTGGAAACTGATAAAGAAGGCATGGGAGATCATGATGATCTGCTCATGTGCCAAAAAAAATTGCAGCTGGGGAGACTGCAAAAACAGGACCAGCCACTAGAGCAGCTAGACAAAGTGATCAAAGAGATCATTGAGATGATGATCCGGTCAGCAGAGACTGCCAGCAAGGAGCAGCTAAGCAGAAAGGAAGAAGCAGCAGCAGCAGAAGCAGCAGCAGGATGGAGCAGAGAAACAGCTCCAGAGGATGGTTTGGGATCCAGGGGGGATTTCCAACAGCTGAGAGGGGAAGCTCATGAGCAGGAGCTCATGAATTTTACAGCTAAGGAGTTTGATGTAGGAGCATCTCTCCACGTCAGCCAGCCAGCCACGTCGAGCGCGCGCATTCAAATTTGAAGATAGGCGCAGCCTCATTTGAAATCTGAATTCAATGTAATTAAATGTCTATGTTGGTGAGCTGTGAAGTCGTGCCTTTGCGCAGGCTGTAGATAAGATCGGTCTTTAATATTTTGTATGGCTGAGATCTAGATCTGATTCTGGACTAGACAGCCCATTCAATGTAATTGAATAGGGTAGGTAGGTTGGAGGGAAGCGCTCGAAGAGCCCCCTCAGGTAAAACAGATTTTGTATCTCATTTTGGGTAAGAAGTTGAGAAAGTGGAGATAGTAGAGTAGTGAATCTGCGAGTAGAGAGCAGAAGAGAAGAGTCGAGACCTTGTTACAGGTCGTGCTCAGGAACACATTGTAAATACAGGCATTTGCCATTTAATATAAACAGAAGCAGTTTTTCCTGCATTATTCTGTGTTATGTGGATGTCTGTGAGTGTTCTTCATGTGATATGAATGTATGTTGTAGATGTATGTTAGTCATTTGCAGGAGAGTGTTTGATTTCAAGATTGAAGGTCTTTGAGGCTTCACACCAGAAGGGTGTGACAGAACGTTGCGGGTTCTGATAGCCGTGCACAGAGGATGCACTTATGAATACTGCGGGTTCAGAAAAAGACGTGTTGTGGCACAAGAACTGGAGTCAACAACTCGGGAGGAAGACCTCAAGGTTGTTGAATACCTTGGAGGCAAGGCTGTGTACGAGAGACACAGTTGTAGACAGAATCTCCGAGGAGTTTTGTGAAGCTCTGCCAAGTGGGCATTGAGCATATGCACAGTGGTGCATTTGAAGGGACTCTGTTGTGAGTTCAGAAAGAAGAAACAGAATCACTAAGGATTCTGAGAGCTCTGCCAGGTGGGCATTGAGCCAGTGCAAGGAGTGCACAGAGGAAGAACTCTGCTGTGAGTTCAGGAAGAAGAATCAGAATTACTGGGGATTCTGAGAGCTCTGGCAAGTGGGCATTGAGCAGGTGCAAAGGGTGCACAGAAGAGGACAGAACTGTTGGAGGTTCTGGGGAAAAGATACTCTGCCAGGTGGGCATCGAGTAAGTGTGCAGACATGCACAGATGAAAGAGAAGAGAACTCTTTTGAGTTCTGTATTTAGAGGAAGAATCCACTGAAGGATCTTCACAGGGTTGTTGAACACCCTGATAGACTCAGCAAGAGGTTGCTGGAGTCAAGGATAGCCAAGAGGGAATCCAAGCATTCTCCATCTAAAGGAGAAAAGGAAAGAAGAACCAAGTTTCCTTGGGTGGTCGAAGCTACAGGAGAAGCTCAGGACAGATAGCACTTTGCGTGTGAGGACTCTCCAAGGAGTGCAGAAGTCAAGGAATCCCTTAAAGATTCGAGAGTAAAAGCTCAGGAGGAGTCAGCGTTTTTATACGCGCAGCGAAGCGTAAGGTAAAGGGGTTCGCAGAGAGAAGAGAAGACAAAGGTCGAGGCCTTTGGAAACTTGGAAATTCTTCCAAGTCTGGGAAGAAAGTGCGCAGAAGCTCAGGAGAGCACAGCAGCCATCGTATCAGTGGAGAAAGAGATCTGGACCGTTGGTTTTCACGTCCAGGAAGGCGTCAGGAGAAGTGCACAGAGGAGGAGATCGTCAATCGTCAGATCTCACTCAATTACCCGTCAGCCATTGGATCGGGTGAAGGCACACAGAGTTTAGCCTCTGGAGTAAGCACAGAAGAAGGATGGATCTGAACCGTCAGATCTTGAACAGATACTCGTCAGTCGTCGGATCGGACAGGAGCTGCATGAGGTTTACCATCGGGTCTTCAGCCATCGGCATATCGGGAGTCTCGAGGACAGGAGAACGGGGATTTCCATAGTAAAAGTCTCGGGAGCGATCTGGACCGTCCGTTTGTGGAGACACGTGGCGGAGATCGAGGCATCGGGAGTCGGGATATCGGTATTCCCGTGGATAGGAGATCGGGTAAGTCCACTTTGTAAACCCCAACACGAATCTGGGTTGTCCATCTGAGGGAGGACGCATGTCACACGATCATCCATTCTGGAGATCCGGGCACTAGGCATCGGGATATCGGCGCTCGGGAAATTGGAGTTCCCGAGGTCGAAAGAGTTGGGACTTCAAAAGTCTCGAAACCCCGAGAGTTAATTAGGACCGTCCATCTTTAAGGGACGCGTGGTAGCAATCGGAGCCGTCGAGAAAAGTCCCGACAGGAGGATGTCTATTGGCGTTGTGGTCATCGGGATATCGGGGATCCTGGTGACAAGAGGTTTGGCCATTTTGGAATCGCGAAGCTCAAAACCCTAACAAGGAAGGAGCCATCATGGGGGCCAGCTGTCAGCATATCAGAGAAGGAAGAAAGCTTCGTTGTGTGGGGGGGGGGGCAGCTGTCAGCCTATCGGGATTTGGAGGATCGGGAATCCCGTGAGCCAATGCATTTTGGCATTGAAAAGCTCAAAACCCCGACGAGAGCCAAGACTGCGGTCACGGGGATAATGGCCATATGGGCCAGGAGCCTAGCCAGGAGGGATAACGCGGAAAGAGAGCGTCAGGATTCGAGGAATCGTGAGTCCTGAGGACATATGCATTTTGGCATCGGAAAGTCTAAAACCCCGATGAGAGGAGTATGACTGCGGTCATATAGGGGGAGGTCACGTGGACCACGAGCTTATCCTGGAGGGCTAACAGAAGTTGGGGCGCATCGGGAATTTGAAGCCCAAAACCCCGATAGGAGGATAGAAGGCTGTGGTCTTATGAGAGCGGTCATATGGACCAGAGGGAATAGCTAGGAGGGGCTAAGGCCGGAAGAGAGCTCATCATAGTTCAAGAGATCGCGGGAACAGGAACTCTCGACATCAGAGAAGAGGAAACCCCGAAACCCGAAGCTGAGTCGGGAAAGAGCGTGGTCTTGTGCAAAAGGTCGTGCGGGTGAAATAAGGACCTGTGGATCGAGTATTAGCTGAGATTCCACGGAGGAATCGAAAGAGCCGCTTCGGATCATGAATGAATGAGAACGATCCTGTGAGCAGGAGAGCGCGACGGGGGTGTGTTCGTCGCTTACTGCATCAAGTGGTATCAGAGCTTTGATTCTTGTATGTATATTTCAGGTAGGAAGAGATAAAGAGCACTTTGATACACATCAAGTGGTATCAGAGCGGGAACTTCACTTGTATATTTCAGGTGAAGCAAGAAGGCAAAAGAAGACAAGGCATTGGAGACTCTGTGACGATTGTTTGCAGGTAGGGAGCAATCAAGAAGACAGTCAGGGAGACTATAGGAAGATGAAGCTGGTAGAACTCTTAGTGTGGAGTGACAGCAGCAGGTTTGCTAGGAAAGCAGACAAAGACAACACCATGGTTACTGAAGACCATAGGCATGCTGGGAGGAAGAGCAAAGCAGAAAATCTTGCAGAAATGGATAAAGAGATGGATAAAGAGCTCTATGAATTAAAGGCAGACATAGAGAAGCTCGAACTATAGATGCGGCAGGATAAGAGGTCGAGATGGATGCGTGAATGGCCCATGAGGAAGCCGAAAACAAAATGGCCAGTCAAGGAGTTGATGGTCAGAGGGCAGTGTAGGCGGTTAAAAAGATGGCTGAGGTATGCTAGAAACCTCAACGGACTAGAAGAGGAGATGATTCAAGTATGTGAACCGGAAACTGGGAGGGATCTCAGTGAATGGGGATTAGCTGAAGATCTCAAGAACTGCCATGAGAGTGGAGAAGAAATTCCAGATTGCCAGGTGGGCAACGAGTTGAGATCACTGTGGGATCTCACAGACTGTCATGAGGACAGCCAGGGAATTTCACATTGCCAGCTGGGAAATGATATGAGGTCACTGCGGGATCTCGAAGACTGCCAGGAGAGCAACGGAAGCATCCCATATTGCCAGGTGGGCAGGGACAAGCAGATGGGACTGTCTGAGAGTCTCATAAACTCAGAAGTGAGTTGGAATCAGCCCGAGGAGCTGACAAAGCAGGTGAGTTTAGATCAGCAGGTGCAGTTGATAGAAGAGGAGGATGTGAGGGATCTTCTGATGATTGGAGGAATTCAGGTATTACTACCATTTTCCTAGGAGGAGGCGGAAGTCTGTGTTGCAGATGGTGCAGCAACAGCAGCACAACAGTCAGCTGTGACTGTCAGGAAAGAAGAGGGATTGGAGCAGACTTTGGAAGCTGCCCAAGCAGATGAAGAAAATGAGCATTCTGAGGAGTGTCTCAACATATTCAGCCAGGAAGCTGAGGAAGCTGTAGCACTAAAGCTGACAGCAGAAGAAGCAGGAGAGGATGATGAGCATTCTGAGGAATGGCTCAATATTTTCAGCCAAGAAGCTGAAAAGACTGCAACAGGGGAGTTTGCAGAAGAGGAAGAAGAAGAAGCAGACAACATTTGCTTTGCTGATTTGTGGGAACAGATAGAAGCCCTGGAGGAGAGGGTGAAGATGAAGAGCATGCACATCCAACAGGTGAAGTTGGAAACTGATAAAAAAGGCATGGGAGATCATGATGATCTGCTCATGTGCCAAAACAAATTGCAGCTGGGGAGACTGCAAAAATAGGACCAGCCACTAGAGCAGCTGGACAAAGTGATCAAAGAGATCATGGAGCTGATGATCCGGTCAGCAGAGACTTCCAACAAGGAGCATCTGAGCAGAAAGGAAGAAGCAGCAGCAGCAGAAGCAGCAACAGGATGGAGCAGAGAAACAGCTCCAGAGGATGGTTTGGGATCCAGGGGGGATTTCCAACAGCTGAGAGGGGAAGCTCACGAGCAGGAGCTCATGAATTTTGCAGCTGAGGAGTTTGATGCAGGAGCATCTCTCCACATCAACCAGCCAGCCACATCGAGCACGTGCATTCAAAGTTGAAGAGAGGTGAAGCCTCATTTGAAATCTGAATTCAATGTAATTAAATGTCTATGCTGGTGAGCTGTGAATTCGTGCCTTTGCGCAGGCTGTAGATAAGATCAGCCTTTAATATTTTGTATGGCTGAGATCTAGATCCGATTCTGGACTAGACAGCCCATTCAATGTAATTGAATAGGGTAGGTAGGTGTGAGGGAAGCGCTCGAAGATCCCCCTCGGGTAAAAGAGATTTTGTATCTCATTTTGGGTAAGAAGTTGAGAAAGTGAAGATAGTAGAGTAGTGAGTCTGTGAGTAGAGAGCAGAAGAGAAGAGTCGAGACCTTGTTACAGGTCGTGCTCAGGAACACATTGTAAATACAGGCATTTGTCATTTAATATAAACAGAAGTAGTTTTTTCTGCATTATTCTATGTTATGTGGATGTCTGTGAGTGTTCTTCATGTGATATGAATGTATGTTGTAGATGTATGTTAGGCATTTGCAGGAGAGTGTTTGATTTCAGGATTGAAGGTCTTTGAGGCTTCACACCAGGAGGGTGTGACAGAACGTTGCGGGTTCTGATAGCCGTGCACAGAGGATGCACTTCTGAATAATGCGGGTTCAGACAAAGACGTGTTGCGGCACAAGAACTGGAGTCAACAACTCGGGAGGAAGACCTCAAGGTTATTGAATACCTTAGAGGCAAGGCTGTGTAGGAGAGACACAGTTGAAGACAGAATCTCCGAGGAGTTCTGTGAAGCTCTACCAAGTGGGCATTGAGCATATGCACAGTGGTGCGTTTGAAGGGACTCTGTTGTGAGTTCAGAAAGAAGTAATAGAATCACTGAGGATTCTGAGAGCTCTGTCAGGTGGGCATTGAGCCAGTGCAAGGAGTGCACAGAGGAAGAACTCTGTTGTGAGTTCAGGAAGAAGAATCAGAATCACTGAGGATTCTGAGAGCTCTCCCAAGTGGGCATTGAGCAGGTGCAAAGGGTGCACAGAAGAGGACAGAACTCTTGGAGGTTCTGGGGAAAAGATACTCTGCCAGGTGGGCATCGAGTAAGTGTGAAGACAGGCACAGATGAAAGAGAAGAGAACTCTTTTGAGTTCTGTATTTAGAGGAAGAATCCATTGAAGGATCTTCACAAGGTTGTTGAACACCCTGATAGACTCAGCAAGAGGTTGCTGGAGTGAAGGATAGCCAAGAGGGCATCCAAGCATTCTCCATCTAAAGGAGAAAAGGAAAGAAGAACCGTGTTTCCTTGGGAGGTCGAAGCTACATGAGAAGATCAGGACAGATAGCACTTTGCGTGTGAGGACTCTGCAAGGAGTGCAGAAGTCAAGGAATCCTTTGAGGATTCGAGAGTAAAAGCTCAGTAGAAGTCAGTGTTTTTATACGTGCAGCGAAGCTTAACGTAAAGGGGTTCACAAAGAGAATAGAAGACAAAGGTCGAGGCCTTTGGAAACTTGGAAATTCTTCCAAGTCTGGGAAGAAAGTGCGTAGAAGCTCAGGAGAGCACAGCAGTCGTCAGATCGGTGGAGAAAGAGATCTGGACCATTGGTTTTCACGTCCAGGAAGGCGTCAAGAGAAGCGCAAAGAGGAGTATATCATCAATCGTCGGATCTCACTAAATTACCCATCAACCGTTGGATCGGGTGAAGGCGTGCAGAGTTTAGCCTCTGGAGTAAGCGCAGAAGAAGGACGGATCTAAACCGTCAGATGTTGAACAGATACCCGTCAATTGTCGGATCAGACAGGAGCTGCACGAGGTTTACCATCGGGACTTCAGCCATCGGCATATCGAGAGTCTCGAGGACAGGAGATCGGGGATTTCCATAGTAAAAGTCCGAGGAGCGATCTGGACCGTCCGTTTGTGGAGACACGTGGCGGAGATCGAGGCGTCGGGAGTCGGGATATCGGTATTCCTGTGGACAGGAGATCGGGTAAGTCCACTTTGTAAACCCTGACACGAATCTGGGCCGTCCATATGAGGGAGGACGGGTGTCACGCGATCGTCCATTCTGGAGATCCGGGCACTAGGCATCGGGATATCGGCGCTCAGGAAATCGGAGTTCTCGAGGTCGAAAGAGTTGGGACATCAAAAGTATCGAAACCCCGAGAGTTAATCAGGACCGTCCATCTGGAAGGGATGCGTGGCAGCAATTGGAGCCATCGGGAAAAGTTTCGACAGGAGAACGTCTATCAGTGTTGTGGTCATCGGGATATCGGGGATCCTGGTGACAAGAGGTTTGGCCATTTTGGAATCGCGAAGCTCGAAACCCCGACAAGGAAGGAGCCATCGTGGGGGGAAGCTGTCAGCATATCAGAGAAGGAAGAAAGCTCCATTGTGTGGGGGGGGGCAGTTGTCAGCCTATCGGGATTTGGAGGATCGGGAATCCCGTGAGCCAATGCATTTTGGCATTGAAAAGCTCGAAACCCCGACGAGAGCCAAGACTGCGGTCATAGGGATAAAGGTCATATGGGACAGGAGCCTAGCCAGGAGGGCTAACGCAAAAAGAGCACGTCGGGATTCGAGGAATCGTGAGTCCTGAGGACATATGAATTTTGGCATCGGAAAGTCTGAAACCCCGATGAGAGGAGTATGACTGCAGTCATACAGAGGGAGGTCACGTGGACCAGGAGCTTAGCCTGGAGGGCTAACGGAAGTTGGGGCGCATCGGGAATTTGAAGCCCAAAACCCCGATAGGAGGATATAAGGCTGCAGTCTTATGAGAGCAGTCATATGGACCAGAGGGCATAGCCAGGGGGGGCTAAGGCCGGAAGAGAGCTAGTCGGAGTTCGAGAGATCGCGGGAACAGGAACTCTCGACATCAGAAAATAGGAAACCCTGAAACCCGAAGCTGAGTCGGGAAAGAGCGTGGCAATGTGCAGAAGGCCGTGCAGATGAAATAAGGACCTATGGATCGGGTTTTAGCAGAGATTCCATGAAGGAATCGAAAGAGCCACTTCGGCTCATGAATGAATGAGAACGATCCTGTGAGCAGGAGAGCGTGACGGGGGTGTGGTCGTCACTTACTGCGTCAAGTGGTATCAGAGCTTTGATTCTTGTCTGTATATTTTGGGAAGGAAGAGGCAGGAAGAGATAAAGAGCACTCTGATACACATCAAGAGGTATCAGAGAGGGAACTTCATTTGTATATTTCAGGTGAAGCGAGAAGGCAAAAGAAGACAGAGCGTTGGAGACTCTGTGACGATTGTTTGCAGGTAGGCAGCAATCAAGAAGACAGTCAGGGAGACTGTAGGAAGATGAACCTGGTATAACTCTTAGTGCGGAGTGACAGCAGCAGGTTTGCTAGGAAAGCAGACAAAGACAGCACCATGGTTACTGAAGACCATAGGCGTGTTGGGAGGAAGAGCAAAGCAGAAAAGCTTGCAGAAATGGATAAAGAGATGGATAAAGAGCTCTATGAATTAAAGGCAGACATAGAGAAGCTTGAACTGCGGATGCGGCAGGATAAGAGGTCAAGATGGATGTGTGAATTGCCCATGAGGAAGCCGAAAACAAAATGGCCAGTCAAGGAGTTGATGGTCAAAGGGCAGCGTAGGCGGTTAAAAAGATGGTTGAGGTATGCTGGAAACCTTGACGGACTAGAAGAGGAGATGATTCAGGTATGTGAACCGGAGACTGGGAGGGATCTCAGTGAATGGAGATTAGCTGAAGATCTCAAGAACTACCATGAGAGCGGAGAAGAAATTCCAGATTGCCAGGTGGGCAACGAGTTGAGATCACTGCGGGATCTCACAGACTATCATGAGGATAGCCGGGGAATTTCACATTGCCAGCTGGGCAATGATATGAGGTCACTATGGGATCTCGAAGACTTCCAGGAGAGCAGCGGAAGTATCCCATATTTCCATGTGGGAAGGGACAAGAAGATGGGACTGTCTGAGAGTCTCATAAACTCAGAAGTGAGTTGGAATCAGCCCGAGGAGCTGACAGAGCAGGTGAGTTTAGATCAGCAGGTGCAGCTGATAGAAGAGGAGGATCTGAGGGATCTTCTGATGATTGGAGGAATTCAAGTATTCCTACCATTTGCCCAGGAGGAGGCGGAAGTCTGTGTTGCAGATGGTGCAGCAACAGCAGCAGAACAGTCAGTTGTGACTGTCAGGAAAGAAGAGGGATTGGAGCAGACTTTGAAAGCTGCCCAAGCAGATGAAGAAAATGAGCATTCTGAGGAGTGTCTCAACATATTCAGCCAGGAAGCTGAGGAAGCTGTAGCACTGAAGCTGACAGCAGAAGAAGTAGGAGAGGATGATGAGCATTCTGAGGAATGGCTCAATATTTTCAGCCAAGAAGCTGAAAAAGACTGCAACAGGGGAGTTTGCAGAAGAGGAAGAAGAAGAAGCAGATAGAATTTGCTTTGTTGATCTGTGGGAACAGATAGAATCCCTAGAAGAGAGGGTGAAGGTGAAGAGCATGCACATCCAACAGGTGAAGTTGGAAACTGATAAAGAAGGCATGGGAGATCATGATGATCTGCTCATGTGCCAAAAAAATTTGCAACTGGGGAGACTGCAAAAACAGGACCAGCCACTAGAGCAGCTGGACAAAGTGATCGAAGAGATCATGGAGCTGATGATCCGGTCAACAGAGACTGCCAGCAAGGAGCAGTTGAGCAGAAAGGAAGAAGCAGCAACAGCAAAAGCAGCAACAGGATGGAGCAGAGAAACAGCTCCAGAGGATGGTTTGGGATCCAGGGGGGATTTCCAACAACTGAGAGGGGAAGCTCATGAGCAGGAGCTCATGAATTTTGCAGCTGAGGAGTTTGATGCAGGAGAATCTCTCCACGTCAGCCAGCCAGCCACGTCGAGCGCGTCCATTCAAAGTTGAAGAGAGGCGCAGCCTCATTTGAAATCTGAATTCAATGTAATTAAATGTCTATGTTGGTGAGCTGTGAAGCCGTGCCTTTGCGCAGGTTGTAGATAAGATCGACCTTTAATATTTTGTATGGCTGAGATCTAGATTTGATTCTGGACTAGACAGCCCAGTCAATGTAATTGAATAGGGTAGGTAGGTGTGAGGGAAGCGCTCGAAGAGACCCCTCCGGTAAAAGAAATTTTGTATCTCATTTTGGGTAAGAAGTTGAGAAAGTGGAGATAGTAGAGTAGTGAATCTGCGAGTAGAGAGTAGAAGAGAAGAGCCGAGACCTTGTGATCAGGGGATCAAATTTTGCTCAATTTTAAAGTACTCGGAATGCGACGAAAACGGTTCCATTGCGTCCGTCTCGTCTTCCTGATTCCGGCGGTATATTTACTTTCGCAAACGGAGTCCATATGGAGGAGATATCGCGATCTGTCTGCCAAGCCAAACAGGCAAAAATTTGGAATGCTGACTGTACCTGTCCGTACAGTCCGTACGGACACGTGGAGGGTCGTACCATCATGATGATGTGGCAGGTGGGTGACGTGGTGCATTTTCATTGGACGGTTGTCGGCGAATGCAGTGTTGACGCGTGTCATTTGGTGGCCTATAATAGTAGGACACGTGGCCCAATCCAAGGGCGCCACGTGTCGCTCGCTGGTTGGCTAAGGAGTTTATATGTAAAATATTGGAGGCCGCGGGGTTCGACCCCCGGACCTCTCCTCCACATATGACTTTACCATTTCCGCTAACCGTTATGCCAACCCATGTTTCTTATTTCATAATCCAATGCACATCTATTTAAAGTTACATTTTGTGTTATATGGAAAAGGGGGCGGGCCGGGGCTTAAGCCCCGACCCATGGTTTCATTACAATACATATGACCGGGCTCCGACTATTGGCGCATGGCGCGAAGGCATATACCAAAGTGTTGTGTTAATATATGGTGTGCGCATATATATATATGCCATGGTTTAACATTGTATTAATCCGCGCGGGGGTATAACATTGTATTATATATGTATTACATTTGTTATAAACAATGCGCGCGCGGTTGTA
>ML820723.1:61706-73757 GCA_009831015.1 Picea engelmannii
TAGACTGAGATAGTCTTTTGGAGGTCCAAAAGCTTCCCAATGGGGAGGTGTGATCAGGGGATCAAATTTTGCTCAATTTTCAAAGTGCTCGGAATGCGACGAAAATAGTGCCATTGCGTCCGTCTCGTCTTCCTGATTCTGGCGGTATATTTACTTTCGCAAACGGAGTCCGTATGGAGGAGATATCGCGATCTGTCCGCCAAGACAAACAGGCAAAAATTTGGAATGCTGACTGTACTTGTCCGTATAGTCCGTACGGCCATGTGGAGGGTCGTACCATCATGATGACGTGGTAGGTGGGTGACGTGGTGCATTTTCATTGGACGGTTTTCGACGAATGCGATGTTGACGCGTGTCATTTGGTGGCCTATAATAGGAGGACACGTGGCCCAATCCAAGGGCACCACGTGTCGCTCGCTGGTTGGCTAAGGAGTTTATATGTAAAATATTGGAGGCCGCGGGGTTCGACCCCCGTACCTCTCCTCCACATATGACTTTACCATTTCCGCTAACCGTTATGCCAACCCGTGTTTCTTATTTCATAATCCAATGCACATCTATTTAAAGTTACATTTTGTGTTATATGGAAAAGGGGGCGGGCCGGGGCTTAAGCCCCGACCCATGGTTTCATTACAATACATATGACCGGGCTCCGACTATTGGCGCGTGGCGCGAAGGCATATACCAAAGTGTTGTGTTAATATATGGTGCGCGCATATATATATATATATGCCATGGTTTAACATTGTATTAATCCGCGCGGGGGTATAACATTGTATTATATATGTATTACATTTGTTATAAACAATGCGCACGCGGTTGTATTTTGCGCAGGAGTTACACTGTCAGTTCCACGGTTTTAAAACCGACTTAACCACTTTTTAAAAGCGCGCGGTCGCATGTGCCCATGTGCCCAGGTGCCGAGGCGGTTAGGGGCTGGGCGCCCTTAACCGTCCTACGGTTTGTACCGATGCGTGGTTATGCACGGGACTGGGTTCTTTACGCTTAAATGAGCGTGTGTGCCAGGTTTGAAACACAAGGGTGTGATTTGTAGAACCAGAGACAGCAAAGTTGAAGAGGGAGATTTCAAGAAGGCCATCTTCTTCATTTTTCGACCGTTTCAGGTGCCGAAAGAGCCCAAACAGGGGTTTTGGGACGCTGCGGAGCCATTGGAGCAGTCGGTTTGTCATTTTGAGCATTGTAAGGCATGTTTTTGAGCACTTTGAGCAATTTAATAATAATGATCCATTGGAAGCTGGACCAGGAGATGTAGCCCGGAGTGGGGTGAACTCCTTTATCAAGTTGTTGTGTTTATGTGTTGATGTTCAATGTTTTTTATGTTGTTGTCTATGTGTACTTATACATAAGTATTCCTTAATTATGTGTTGCAAATTGATCCGGTTGCTTTAAACACATAACATTTCACTTGCAATATTTATTCAAGTTTTTCAAGTCTTCTTCATTTTTAGATCACCTTGTTACAGGCCGTGCTCAAGAACACATTGTAAATACAGGCATTTGTCATTTAATATAAACAGAAGCAGTTTTTCCTGCATTATTCTGTGTTATGTGGATGTCTGTGAGTGTTCTTCATGTGATATGAATGTATGTTGTAGATGTATGTTAGGCTTTTGCAGGAGAGTGTTTGATTTCAGGATTGAAGGTCTTTGAGGCTTCACACCAGGAGGGTGTGACAGAACACTGCGGGTTCTGATAGCCGTGCACAGAGGATGCACTTCTGAATACTGTGGGTTCAGACAAAGACGTGTTGTGGCACAAGAACTGGAGTCAACAACTCGGGAGGAAGACCTCAAGGTTGTTGAATACCTTAGAGGCAAGGCTGTGTAGGAGAGACACAATTGCAGACAGAATCTCCGAGGAGTTCTGTGAAGCTCTGCCAAGTGGTCATTGAGCATATGCATAGTGGTTCATTTGAAGGGACTATGTTGTGAGTTCGGAAAGAAGAAACAGAATCGCTGAGGATTCTGAGAGCTCTACCAGGTGGGCATTAAGTCAGTGCAAGGAGTGCACAGAGGAAGAACTCTGCTGTGAGTTCAGGAAGAAGAATCAGAATCACTGAGTATTCTGAGAGCTCTTCCAAGTGGGCATTGAGCAGGTGCAAAGGGTGCACAGAAGAGGATAGAACTGTTGGAGGTTCTTGTAAGTTTTAAACCTGCGAAGTAAAGCAATGCATATAGATTCTCAAGCAATACAAAAATTAATCAATGCTTCATACACAGATTACACAGAGATTTTTACCGGAAACCCTCAACGAGGAAAACCTTTCTTATTTTCATTATCTCGAATTTCACCATTCGCCATACAATATATACAATGTTTTTAGGTATTCCGTAGATACCAAAACCCTAATCCCTTAATCCGGGATTAATTTACAAATCAGCTAAAAATAGCAAAATCCTAATCCCTTGCCCCGAACCCCATCGGCCCCGGGCTACCACCCGGTGCCGAACGCTGCGTGTAACCTCGCGGTGCTGCCCCGAACCCCGTCGGCCCTGGGCTACCGCCCAGTGCTGAACGCTGCGCGTAACCAGGGGGGGGCATACCTGCCCCCCCCTGGGACCCCTCTAGGAAGCGCCCGGCGCAACGGCAGAGCTCTAGGTGAAGGGATCGTCAGACGCAGTTGTCGTATCTGACGCACCCACACACACACACATGCAAAGAATATAACACATACCCAACAGTTATGGGGAAAAGATACTCTGCCAGGTGGGCATCGAGTAAGTGTGCAGACAGGCACAGATGAAAGAAAAGAGAACTCTTTTGAGTTCTGTATTTAGAGGAAGAATCCACTGAAGGATCTTCACAGGGTTGTTGAACACCTTGATAGACTCAGCAAGAGGTTGCTGGAGTGAAGGATAGCCAGGAGGGAATCCAAGCATTCTCCATCTGAAGGAGAAAAGGAAAGAAGAACCGAGTTTCCTTGGGAGGTCGAAGCTACAAGAGAAGCTCAGGAGAGATAGCACTTTGCGTGCGAGGACTCTGCAAGGAGTGCAGAAGTCAAGGAATCCTTTGAGGATTCGAGAGGAAAATCTTAGGAGGAGTCAGCATTTTTATATGCGCAGCGAAGCTTAAGGTAAAGGGGTTCACAGAGAGAAGAGAAGACAAAGGTCGAGGCCTTTGGAAACTTGGAAATTCTTCCAAGTCTGGGAAGAAAGTGTGCAGAAGCTCAGGAGAGCACAGCAGCTATCGGATCGGCGGAGAAAGAGATCTGGACCGTTGGTTTTCACGTCCAGGAAGGCGTCAAGAGAAGCGTACAGAGGAGGAGATCGTCAATCGTCGGATCTCACTCAATTACCCGTCAGCCATTGGATCGGGTTAAGGTGTGTAGAGTTTAGCCTCTGGAGTAAGCGCAGAAGAAGGATGGATCTGAACCGTCAGATCTTGAACAAATACCCATCAGCTGTCGAATCGGACAGGAGTTACACGAGGTTTACCATCGGGACTTCAGCCATCGGCATATCGGGAGTCTTGAGGATAGGAGATCAGGGATTTCCATAGTAAAAGTCTCGGGAGCGATCTGGACCGTCCGTTTGTGGAGACACGTGGTGGAGATTGAGGCGTCGGGAGTCGGAATATCGGTATTCCCGTGGACAGGAGATCGGGTAAGTCCACTTTGTAAACCCCGACATGAATCTGGGTTTTCCATCTGAGGGAGGACGCGTGTCATTGATCATCCATTCCGGAGATCCGGGCACTAGGCATCATGATATCAGCGCTCGGGAAATCGGAGTTCCCGAGGTCGAAAGAGTTGGGACATCAAAAGTCTCGAAACCCCGAGATTTAATCAGGACCGTCCATCTAGAAGGGACGCGTGGCAGCAATCAGAGCCATCGGGAAAAGTCCCGACAGGAGGACGTTTATCGGCGTTGTGGTCATCGGGATATCGGGGATCCTGGTGACAAGAGGTTTGGCCATTTTGGAATTGCGAAGGTCCAAACCCCGACAAGGAAGGAGCCATCGTGGGGGCCAGCTGTCAGCATATCAGAGAAGGAAGAAAGCTCCGTTGTGTGGGGGGGGGCAGCTGTCAGCCTATCGGGATTTGGAGGATCGGGAATCCCGTGAGCCAATGCATTTTGGCATTGAAAAGCTTGAAACCCCGATGAGAACCAAGACTGCAGTCACGGGGATAACGGTCATATGGGCCAAGAGCCTAGCCAGGAGGGCTAACGTGGAAAGAGCATGTCAGGATTCGAGGAATCGCGAGTCCTGAGGACATATTCATTTTGGCATCGGAAAGTCTGTAACCCCAATGAGAGGAGTATGACTGCGGTCATATAGGGGGAGGTCACGTGGACCACGAGCTTAGCTTGGAGGGCTAACGAAAGTTGGGGCGCATTGGGAATTTGAAGCCCAAAACCCCGATAGGAGGATATAAGGCTGCGGTCTTATGAGAGTGGTCATATGGACCAGAGGGCATAGCCAAGAGGGGCTAAGGCCGGAAGAGAGCTCATCGGAGTTCGAGAGATTGCGGGAACAGGAACTCTCGACATCAGAAAAGAGGAAACCCCGAAACCCGAAGCTGAGTCAGGAAAGAGCGCGGTCATGTGCAGAAGGTCGTGCGGGTGAAATAAGGACCTGTGGATCGGGTTTTAGCAGAGATTCCACGGAGGAATCGAAATAGCCGCTTCAGCTCATGAATGAATGAGAACGATCCTGTGAACAGGAGAGCGCGACGGGGGTGTGGTCATCGCTTACTGTGTCATGTTTTATCATCCAACGCTAATGAAGGTGATCGATTGACCAGGTAACATGTTATACCCACTGCCTCTGCCCAGAATTCTTGTCCTAACCCGGAACCGTTGAGCATACTCCTTGTTTTTTCCATCAGTGTCATGTTCATCCTTTCTACAACTCCATTCTGTTGAGGAGTGTATGGAGTAGTCTTCTACCTTGCTATACCATACTTCTTACAGAATTCTTCGAATTCATTTCCGCAGAATTTCTTGGACAACCTCGGTGCGTTTATGTTTATAAGAGCATCGGTGCCCCATATTTCTTGGACAACCTCGGTGCTTTGGTTGACATGTGAGCACCGAGGCTTTAATTTCAAGAACGCATCGATGCTCGGTATTATAGATTCGATAGGTGTGTTGTTGTTATTAAAGCATCGGGTTGTAGTTTGTATAAACGCACCGGGGCTCCAATATTTTAGGACTCACCCGGTGCCTATTGTGCAATGTAGGCATCGATGTGTTATTGTTTTAAGCGCATTGATGCATATGGCCTGTGAAGCGCACCGCATGGAAAAATATCTGCTACAACCTCCGCCCGCCCAAATTTTTTTAGTTATAATGAAGTTAAATTATCATCTCCGCAAAACCATCCGCTACCAAAAACGGGTGTTTTCACGGAGGTTTTTTTGACAATTTTTGTCAATTTTTTAACACTAAAAGCCTTCGTTATAACCTTCGCTAGAGGGTTTTTTCCTTGTAGTGTTTATTTTATCACTTGTGGAATCGACAACTGGGTCAGTCTCGTACTCATGTGACACGGGGTTGATTCCGACCGCTGCCACTATAACCTGCAGGTGCTATATGTGTGCCCCTTCCGCATGCATGGGTAAGCCGAGGGGATTTGAACTCGGAACCTCATCGAAAATAACACTTCATATCACAAAAATTTCCAATTGAGTTTCCCCCTCCCCTCAGGGGGATAACATCTTTAAAACATGTTAACCAATAATCCTCTATATTATTGTACAAGAGGCCATACTCCAGAGTCCCTTGTAACCCTCTTGGTTGCACTTGTATGTTTAGCATTTGGAGTTATCAAAACAATGGAAATATAGTTGATTGCAAAAATCAAACCCATTTGGGTTGCTATAAGATGGATCAAGTTTCCCACTGACTATATTTACACCTAGTCATTAGATAGATTTGATTCAATGTTGGATGATAATTTCAACCCAATTCTATTGGTTTAGATGTTGCCATGCAATTTTCCATGTGAAATCTCCCCAACAAACTTTTAGAATGCTTACTTTGAGAACAAGCACACAACTAAAATTCTACCTCTAGGAAACAATGTAAGAGGCTCACATCATCACATCAAAATCTATCCACAAAATGAAATTAACCTCGGAATTGCACTGACCTCACTACTTATTATGACTATATCATCCACGTACACCACCAAAATCACTTTATCATCACTTGTTCTTTTGATAGAGAGATTTGGATTAGAAGATCTTTTKCTAACTCCAAATSCTATGTGATTTTTGTTWATTTATATATACTATGCTCTTGAAAGCATGCTTGACCCTRCAAAGATCCATCACCATCTTGYACACTAGATGCTYTTTAYTTGCCACTTTGAATCCTTAGGGTTGATATAGATATCRTTCCTCCTCCAAATCTCCATYCTGGAAGAGACTCTTTACTAATCCCATTTGAGCACATTATCTAGAGCCAATGTTCTTAGAACACATTGGATTCGGTTTAGATTAGTTAGGCTGAAATCTGGTCTAGTTCTCAAAAAAACCAAGTCAAGACAGGTTCAGATAGTTTATTTTCTGAATTGTTTGGTACAAATAAGAATTAGTCAAATCAAGTTGTTTCAATCTAACCCTCGGGCCACCAAAACATGTAGAACCAAAAAAAAGGTGCCCCCCTCCCAAACCCTATTCCATTTTTATAATGCTAGTTACTAATTCCTCTAGATCTAAAAAAAATATAATGTCACCCCTTTGTTATTTGTCTCAGACTCTTCTCATTGATCATTTGTGAATATTTGGAGCTCTAGTAAGGAGTGTTGATTCAGAAAGAGTTGATTGAACCTTTATTTTTTTATATTTATTTGTGCTTCTTTTGTGTATTTTTTTCTATCTATTGTTGGTACTTTATGTTAGCTTTTGACTCCTATTTGCTTATTTTCATCACCAAGAAATAGCCCACATAGATGATTCCTCACGTAGGTATATGAACTTGTCTAAGTTTCTTTACAATGGGGCATGGAAATTTAGTGGTTTCACTCCCTTTCCCTCCCTTAGGCCTTGCCACATACTTCCACAAGGGTGTTAAACTCTCATTTTCATTCTCATCATCATTGTAAACTTTATCGTCCCCTTTCTACATCCTCCTTCTCTCCATCGTATGGGCCATACTCTACTCGTTTCCTCCTCGTTGGTATTTTAGTTTCCATTAACACCATCATAATAAAAAGTAGTGTTCCACAAGGATGTGTCCCCCAAGGTGGGGGTCGCATTCCCCATGTTTCCCATGCACCTGGGATGGGGGGACTCCTGGGGGGACGTTTCCCCACGTCCCCTTTTTTGGGAGATATGGGGAGACGTAGGGGGACACGACTCCTCAAGGCGGGGGACAAGTCTCCTCGAAAGGGGGACTCCTAGGCGACCCCCTTTAAAAGGGACTTTTGGACGACCTCCCTTAAAAAGGGGGACTCTTGGGCATCCCCCCTTAAAAAGGGGTACTTCTATATGTCCCCCTAAAAGGGGGACTTCTGAGCATCCCCCCTTGAAAGGGGGAATCCTGGGCATCCCTCCTGAATTTTTGCCTAATAAGGCTTAAAAAACAAAAATTTAAATTTAAAAAGAAAAAATTATTATTTACTATTTTTGAGTTTGAGTAATTCTAATTGACTATTTCAGACTTTAGTATCTATTATTTTGCTTGGTACTAATTAGATTCTAGAATGATGAATGATGAATTTAAATCAATGTATCAATATTTTACTATTTATGTTTCAACTTTCATTTTTGATTTATGAATCAACACATTTCATTACTGAATTTGAATTTGAATTTTGAATCATGTTTAATAGTTTTTATCATTTACAAATTTGAATTTTCAATTTACTAATTTAGTAGTATTTGGTATTTTACAGATGAATTTGCATGGGCTGAATTGTTAATGTTGAGATTTTATCATTATTATTTTTATTTTAAAAATTTTATATTTGTATTTTTTATATTATATGTGTGATGTTCGTTGATGTTTGGTAGTTGTGGGAGGTACTTTCCCTCCTAGACGACCTATCTTAGATGAGAAGAAGATTTTGGAAGAGAACCAGTGAACAGAGGTGGAAATACCCCAGAAGAGAAGTCGGCCCAAAAGAATAAAGAATAATGAAGTGACACCATCCCAGAGGAGAAGTCGACCTAGTAAAGAGGTCAAGAAGAATATAAATACAAGGTGCCTTGGCTCATTTGATAGACACTCACACACTCTCATCCAGAAAAAAGGAAGGCGCAAGTCTGAGGAAGGTGACACAACAATTGCAGTAGCAGAAGTTTCTTATTGTTCAGTCTTTGTGGTAACTCTCTCTTGTGTGCTACCCTTGGTAGAGATGTGCTACTCTTGTATGTTGTTGCCACTGCAGCTAGGGTGGTATTTCTGGTAGTTTATTTAGCTAGCCATTGTGCTAGGGTTTATATGTTGGTTCATAGTTGGACTTGTTTGCACATAATCTCTCTAAGAAAGGTTGCCTAGGTTTTTCCCCCATTTGGGGTTTTCCTAAGATAAATTCTTGTGTCTTCTTTTTCTTGTTACTGCTGCTCTTATTTTCAGTACATGATATAAATGTTAATGTGAAAGAAGATCTAAATATGCCAGTAAACCTGAATGCTCTGTAAAGTTAATGAAAATCTAACAATGTCCCCCTGTCCCCCATTTCCCTAAAATCCCTAAAATTTGGGGGTACTTCCACGTGTCCCCCCTGTGCATCCCCTCACACTCGCGTCCCCCTATCTCAAAGTCTTGGTGGAACATTGATAAAAAGAGAAAGCATGCACCAAATACCCATGCTTCTAGAGAATACCCTGCAATCGAGTAAGGGAGAAGAATGAATGGGAAAGATTAGGAGAATTGAACGTTCAACATCGAAAACCCACATGATTACAAGAAATTTAAATAAGCAAGCAATAATAAGGAGAGAGCTTACTTTTTCAATGTTCTAACAATTGTTGAATGTAACTATTGTAGACTTCAATCTCCCCTCCAAGTGCTCACAAATTTTATCCTTAACAAATAGCAAGAAACCTATTCAAAACCCTCGCAAAGATGATTGAAATGAGTGATATAATGAGAGAAAATTGAATGAAAAGAGCATTTATTCACTCATAATTCCTAGCCATGCACGTGTGGCCTATTAGGGCCTTCTCTTGGGCCTCACATGCAAAACAAACAAACAAAAGAGGCAAAAATTATGGGATCATTTCATTGGGTCGTGGGAGCGATATTTTATTAAACTGGAACACTATGGGATTCCACTTCTTGGAGTGCTTCCCACAACACCAGGAAGTGCTCTCTCTTTCCCAGGATCATTCTCTCGAAAATGGGTCCATGGTAGGTTTTCTCTAAGAGTGGACTTCAAGATTGATGATGTTTGCGGCGAGGGGAGAAGGGTGCTCCCTTGTAGCATAGGGTTGCACATATGTACACAAGGGAACATGCATTGAGTAAGTCAAATATATGCACACGTTGTGTTTGTATGCTTTGAGGTTTCTTGGGGAGGAGTTGATTTGTAAATTGTCGTGGATATTCCTTTGGATAGTGCATCATGAGAGATCTTACAAGTAGCTGCAAAATATTTTGAGGTATTCTTTATTATGTAGTGTTTACTTATAATTAAAATGTAATATTATAAGCACAATACTAAAATGATCACACCATCCACACAATGAACACAAGAGGTTTTGTTATCACTCCAAGAAACTCTTTGAGGTTGTAAGACAAAGATGCTTGGTAACTTAAAGTAAACTTGTTTTTGTGTTTTTGTATGTGTGGATCAATGGGATAACTCAACTACAATATAGTATCCAAACAGTTAAAATGAATAATCAAATAAACCAATGCCCTCAAGGATCAATAATCAGATAATAGCTTTAAGTGGGTGAAGAAGACAGTGCTTATAAACCAGATACACAATGATGGGTTTAATAAACAATGTAAGAAACTATTATTCAAGTTATGAACTGACTAATGAGATGACAGTCATTTTGCAATTAAAACAACTTGAATAAGAGTGCAGAAGAAGGGTGGAAATCTGACATTAATAGAGAGAGAAACTTGTGATCTGTATTATCATATGAAAAGTCTGTTACAAAGGTATAGTTCCTGTATCCAAAATCAACCCCCTGCTTCTATCAAATGATAGGTATTTATATCTTTTACAATAGATCTCAGATCCTATAAACATGGATCTAGATTTCTAAAAATGGAAAACAAAGTACAAAACTTAATACAATAAAATAACCTAATATTTAACCACATAAATTTAATCTGATCATTACAAGTCGAATTTGACAACTAAAGCATTATTTGGCAGTTTGTAGGTGAAAATCACAGATTCAAAAATCTATTTTTGATGACTGGGATATTTTCTGTCAAGAATTATTGTGTCATTTGGTGTTATTTCCTCACCACATGTCTTTAAAGTTGGGTGAGAAAGATGGTTTAGCTTCTCCTAATTATTATCCATCATTTGACACCTTTCCCACGTGTTCAGGAATTAAAAAATCGTGATCTGGGCAGAAAGAATACGTTTCTGGACTCTTTTGCGCTTTCACCAGCTAATTTTCCCTGAATCTGCCCCTTTAGCTGGTGAAAAAGAAAGCTTTCAACGGCTAACTAGCAGATTTCCGAACCAATGAGCTGGTGACAGCGCAGATTTTTTAATGAAAACTACCTTGGGAAAAATCAAATTTCTGAACCGTAGAGAGTCTGTTTTGCATGCTTGAATAGTCGATTGACATCTAGAAATCCTAAGATTTCCAATTGTATGTTCAGATCTGTTTTTATAGCTTGGGAAGGTAGTCAAAATTCCTCCACAATATTAGGCATCATTTTTCAAACAAATTTCAGAATGAATTATTTGATCGCTAACATCTGGCTCCAACTGGGATGGAGACCTCCCTGCAAGGTTTCCAAGAACCTGGAAGACCTTGTGCCTTTAGTATTGGGCATGGAGTCATTTGGCCTTTACAATTTATCATCTGAAAACCTGTAGCAGCCTATAACCTGCTTGTAACCTGCTTGTTTATTCATTTAATCAATCATAGATCTCAATTCTAAATACAAACTACTTAATCTCTGTCTGAGAAAAATGCATGATGAACTCCTGATCTAGACTTTTCATCTCATCATCTTCCTCTCTACAATCTTCCTGTGTCTACAAATAAGAAAACTGAGGGTTGCACTTTCACTGGCTCACTTGTTTTCGGAAATGCCATTTAGTTGTTGAAACCTTGAACTTTCACCGGCTAACTTCAGCTTCAAAATAGAGATTAGTCGTTGAAAAGCTTTTCTTTGATTTTTGGAAATACCTTTTGACAATCAATTTATTATAGGAATAAACAAGTTATATCATATACTTTGACATTTAAATTTCTAAAAAATGTATGGAACTCTATTTATGACCATGTTATCTCCAAAAATTTTGGTTTTTTCACCTAATCTTCTGCTAAACTGAAAATTGTCTGTAATTTGTTGTATTGATCAACAATGAATTCACAGCTGAAATTCTCAAATGGCAGCCTATTTAGAGATCTCGCAGTCATCAGTTCCAAGGCACAAAATGAATAGTAATGTGTGCCAGAGCTTTTTTGTCTTTCGTTCCAGTTTTCAACAAGGTAAGTGAAAGCATGTTACTAATGACCTGGGTACTAGCAAACACTTCTGAGAAATTTTCCATTTGAAGTTTCCATAAATAGATGATCCCAGCAATAAACGTGCCTTTGACAGAAAAAGTTCTATCATATCATCGATCATCTCTGGATTGCTTTCCCGGGGCAGAAGTAATATCCCAAAATGCAAAAGTTGATGAATTCACAATCGAACATTCTTCTCTATTCTGATATTTGCTAAATATTTGTAGAAAATTCTTCTGTCCACAAGATTTCTGCCTGCATGCCATATGAATTTATAGAGGATTTATTGAATGGTGAATAACTCAACACTCACAGCTTGGAAGAAATAACTTCAATATCAGTAATATTCAGATATGGGAATCGATCTCTATATGATCTCTTAGCATAGGAATTTAATGAAAATTCCTCTTGGACTGTCGCTTGAA
>ML820723.1:99336-112374 GCA_009831015.1 Picea engelmannii
CCCCCACGATGGCTCTTTCCTTGTCGGGGTTTCGAGCTTCGCGATTCCAAAATGGCCAAATCTCTTGTCACCAGGATCAGCGATATCCCGATGACCACAACCCCGATAGACGTCCTCCTGTCGGGACTTTTCTCGATGGCTTCGATTGCTGCCACGCGTCCCTTCCAGATGGACAGTCCTGATTAAGTCTCGGGGTTTCGAGACTTTTGATGTCCCAACACTTTCGACCTCGAGAACTCCGATTTCCTGAGCGCCGATATCCCGATGCCTAGTGCCCGGATCTCCAGAATGGACGATCGCGTGACACACGTCCTCCCTCATATGGACGGCCCAGATTCGTGTCAGGGTTTACAAAGTGGACTTACCCGATCTCCTGTCCACAGGAATACCGATATTCCGACTCCCGACGCCTTGATCTCCACCACGTGTCACCACAAACGGACGGTCCAGATCGCTCCTGGGACTTTTACTATGGAAATCCCCGATCTCCTGTCCTCGAGACTCCCGATATGCCAATGGCTGAAGTCCCGATGGTAAACCTTGTGCAGCTCCTGTCTGATCCGACGACTGACGGCTATCTGTTCAACATTTGACGGTTCAGATCCGTCCTTGTTCTGCGCTTACTCCAGAGGCTAAACTCTACACGCCTTCACCCGATCCAACGGTTGATGGGTAATTGAGTGAGATCCGACGATTGACGATCTCCTCCTCTTTGCGCTTCTCCTCACGCCTTCCTGGACGTGAAAACCAACGGTCCAGATCTCTTTCTCCGCCGATCCGACGGCTGCTGTGCTCTCCTGAGATTCTGCGCACTTTCTTCCCAGACTTGGAAGAATTTCAAAGTTTCCAAAGGCCTTGACCTTTGTCTTCTCTTCTCTCTGCGAACCCCTTTACCTTAAGCTTCACTGCGCGTATAAAAACGCTGACTCCTCCTGAGCTTTTACTCTCGAATCCTCAAAGGATTCCTTGACTTCTGCACTCCTTGCAGAGTCCTCGCATGCAAAGTACTATCTGTCCTGAGCTTCTCCTGTAGCTTCGACCTCCCAAGGAAACACGGTTCTTCTTTCCTTTTCTCCTTTAGATGGAGAATGCTTGGATGCCCTCCTGGCTATCCTTCACTCCAGCAACCTCTTGCTGAGTCTATCAGGGTGTTCAACAACCATGTGAAGATCCTTCAATGGATTCTTCCTCTAAATACAGAACTCAAAAGAGTTCTCTTCTCTTTCATCTGTGCCTGTCTTCACACTTACTCGATGCCCACCTGATCGAGTATCTTTTCCCCAGAACCTCCAACAGTTCTGTCCTCTTCTGTGCACCCTTTGCACCTTCTCAATGCACACTTGGCAGAGCTCTCAGAATCCTCAGTGATTCTGATTCTTCTTCCTGAACTCACAACAGAGTTCTTCCTCTGTGCACTCCTTGCACTGGCTCAATTCCCACCCGGCAGAGCTCTCAGAATCATGAGTGATTCTGTTTCTTCTTTCTGAACTCTTAACAGAGTCCCTTCAAACGCACCACTGTGCATATGCTCAATGCCCACTTGGTAGAGCTTCACATAACTCCTCGAAGATTCTGTCTGCAACTGTGTCTCTCCTACACAGCCTTGCCTCCAAGGTATTCAACAACCTTGAGGTCTTCCTCCCGAGTTGTTGACTCCAGTTCTTCTGCCGCATCACGTCTTTGTTTGAACCCGCATTATTCAGAAGTGCATCCTCTATGCACGACTATCAGAACCCACAACGTTCTATCACACCCTCCTGGTGTGAGGCCTCAAAGACCTTCAATCCTGAAATCAAACACTCTCCTGCAAATGCCTAACATACATCTACAACATACATTCATATCACATGAAGAACACTCACAGACATCCACATAACACAGAATAATGCAGAAAAAACTACTTCTGTTTATATTAAATGACAAATGCCTGTATTTACAATGTGTTCCTGAGCACGGCCTGCAACAAGGTCTCGGCTCTTCTCTTCTGCTCTCTACTCACAGACTCACTACTCTACTATCTCCACTTTCTCAACTTCTTACCCAAAATGAGATACAAAATCTCTTTTACCCGAGGGGGATCTTCGAGCGCTTCCCTCACACCTACCTACCCTATTCAATTACAATGAATGGGCTGTCTAGTCCAGAATTGGATCTAGATCTCATCCATACAAAATATTAAAGGCCGATCTTATCTACAACCTGTGCAAAGACACGGCTTCACAACTCACCAGCATAGACATTTAATTACATTGAATTCAGATTTCAAATGAGGCTGCACCTCTCTTCAACTTTGAATGCACGTGCTCGACGTGGCTGGCTGGTTGACGTGGAGAGATGCTCCTGCATCAAACTCCTCAACTGCAAAATTCATGAGCTCCTGCTCATGAGCTTCCCCTCTCAGTTGTTGGAAACCCCCCTGGATCCCAAACCATCCTCTGGAGCTGTTTCTCTGCTCCATCCCGCTGCTGCTTCTTCCTATCTGCTCAGCTGCTCCTTGTTGGAAGTCTCTGCTGACCGGATCATCAGCTCCATGATCTCTTCGATCACTTTGTCCAGCTGCTCTAGTGGCTGGTCCTATTTTTGCAGTCTCCCTAGCTGCAATTTTTTTTGGCACATGAGCAGATCATCATGATCTCCCATGCCTTTTTTATCAGTTTCCAACTTCACCTGTTGGATGTGCATGCTCTGCACCTTCACCCTCTCTTCCAGGGCTTCTATCTGTTCCCACAGATCAACAAAGAAAATGCTGTCTGCTTCTTCTTCTTGCTCTTCTGCAAACTCCCCTGTTGCAGTCTTTTCAGCTTCCTGGCTGAAAATATTGAGCCATTCCTCAGAATGCTCATCATCCTCTGCTGCTTCTTCTGCTGTCAGCTTCAGTGCTATAGCTTCCTCAGCTTCCTGGCTGAATATGTTGAGACACTCCTCATAATGCTCATTTTCTTCATATGCTTGGGCAACTTCCAAAGTCTGATCCAATACCTCTTCTTTCCTGACAGTCACAACTAACTATTGTGCTGCTGTTGCTGCACCATCTGCAACACAGACTTCCTTCTCCTCCTGGGAAAATGGTAGTTATACCTGAATTCCTCCAATCATCAGAAGATCCCTCAGATCCTCCTCTTCTATCAGCTGCACCTGCTGATCTAAACTCACATGCTTTGTCAGCTCCTCGGGCTGATTCCAACTCACTTCTGAGTTTATGAGACTCTCAGACAGTCCCATCTTCTTGTGCCTACCCACCTGGCAATATGGGATGCTTCCGTTGCTCTCCTGGCAGTCTTTGATATCCCGCAGTGACCTCATATCATTTCCCAGCTGGCAATGTGAAATTCCCTGGCTGTCCTCATGACAGTCTGTGAGATCCCGCAGTGATCTCAACTCGTTGCCCACCTGGAAATCTGTAATTTCTTCTCCGCTCTCATGGAATTTCTTGAGATCTTCAGCTAATCCCCATTCACTGAGATCCCTCCCAGTCTCCGGTTCACATACTTGAATCATCTCCTCTTCTAGTCCGTTGAGGTTTCCAGCATACCTCAGCCATCTTTTTAACCGCTTATGCTGCCCTCTGACCATCAACTCCTTGACTGGCCATTTTGTTTTCGGCTTCCTCATGGGCCACTCACGCATCCATCTCAACCTCTTATCCTGCCGCATCCACAGTTCGAGCTTCTCTATGTCTGCCTTTAATTCATAGAGCTCTTTATCCATCTCTTTATCCATTTCTGCAATATTTTCTGCTTTGCTCTTCCTCCCAGCATGCCTATGGTCTTTTTGTAACCATGGTGTTGTCTTTGTCTGCTTTCCTAGCAAACCTGTTGCTGTCACTCCGCACTAAGAGTTCTACCAGCTTCATCTTCCTATAGTCTCCCTGACTGTCTTCTTGATTGCTCCCTACCTGCAAACAATCGTCACAGAGTCTCCAACGCCTTGTATTCTTTTGCCTTCTCGCTTCACCTGAAATATACAAGTGAAGTTCCCGCTCTGACACCACTTGATGTGTATCAAAGTGCTCTTTATCTCTTCCTGCCTGAAATATACATACAAGAATCAAAGCTCTGATACCACTTGACGCAGTAAGTGACGACCACACCCCCATCGCACTCTCCTGCTCACAGGATCGTTCTCATTCATTCATGAGCCGAAGTGGCTCTTTCGATTCCTCCGTGGAATCTCAGCTAAAACTCGATCCACAGGTCCTTATTTCACCCGCATGACCTTTTGCACATGACCGCGCTCTTTCCCGACTCAGCTTCGGGTTTTGAGGTTTCCTCTTTTCTGATGTCGAGTTCCTGTTCCCACGATCTCTTGAACTCTGATGAGCTCTCTTCCGGCCTTAGCCCCTCCTAGCTATGCCCTCTGGTCCATATGAACACTCTCATAAGACCGCAACCTTATATCCTCCTATCGGGCTTTTGGGCTTCAAATTCCCGATGCACCCCAACTTTCGTTATCCCTCCAGGATAAGCTCATGGTCCACGTGACCTCCCCCTATATGACCGCAGTCATACTCCTCTCATTGGGGTTTCGGACTTTCCGATGCCAAAATGCATATGTCCTCAGGACTCGCGATTCCTCGAATCCTGACGCTCTCTTTCCGTGTTAGCCCTCTTGGCTAGGCTCCTGGCCCATATGACCGTTATCCCCGTGACCACAGTCTTGGCTTTCGTCGGGGTTTCGAGCTTTTCAATGCCAAAATGCATTGTCTCACGGGATTCTCGATCCTCCAAATCCCGATAGGATGACAACTGCCCCCCCCCCCCCACACAACATAGCTTTCTTCCTTCTCTGATATGCTGACAGCTGGCCCCCACAATGGCTCCTTCCTTGTCGGGGTTTCGAGATTCGCGATTCCAAAATGGCCAAACCTCTTGTCACCAGGATCCTCGATATCCCGATGACCACAACGCCGATAGACGTCCTCCTGTCGGGACTTTTCCCGATGGCTCCGATTGCTACCACGCGTCCCTTCCAGATGGACGGTCCTGATTACTGTCGGGGTTTCGAGACTTTTGATGTCCCAACTCTTTCGACCTCGGGATCTCCAGAATGGACGATCGTGTGACACGCGTCCTCCCTCATATGGTTAACCCAGATTCGTGTCGGGGTTTACAAAGTGGACTTACCCGATCTCCTGTCCATGGGAATACCGATATCCCAACTCCCGACGCCTCGATCTCCGCCACGTGTCTCCACAAACAGACGGTCCAGATCGCTCTCGGGACTTTTACTATGGAAATCCCCGATCTCCTGTCCTCGAGACTCTCGATATGCCGATGGCTGAAGTCCCGATGGTAAACCTCGTGCAGCTTCTGTTCGATCCGATGGCTGTCGAGTATCTGTTCAAGATCTGACGGTTCAGATCCGTCCTTCTTCTGTGCTTACTCCAGAGGCTAAACTCTGCGCGCCTTCACCCGATCCAACGACTGACGGGTAATTGAGTGAGATCCGATGATTGACGATCTCCTCCTCTGTGTGCTTCTCCTGACGCCTTCCTGGATGTGAAAACCAACGGTCCAGATCTCTTTCTCCGCCGATACGATGGCTGCTGTGCTCTCCTGAGCTTCTGCGCACTTTCTTCCCAGACTTGGAAGAATTTCCAAGTTTCCAAAGGCCTCGACCTTTGTCTTCTCTTCTTTCTGTGAACCCCTTTACCTTAAGCTTCACTGTGCGTATAAAAACACTGACTCCTCTTGAGCTTTTACTCTCGAATCCTCAAAGGATTCCTTGACTTCTACACTCCTTCGAGAGTCCTCGCACGCAAAGTGCTATCTATCCTGAGCTTCTCCTGTAGCTTCGACCTCCCAAGGAAACTCGGTTCTTCTTTCCTTTTCTCCTTTAGATGGAGAATGCTTGGATGCCCTCCTGGCTATCCTTCACTCCAGCAACCTCTTGCTGAGTCTATCAGGGTGTTCAACAACCCTATGAAGATCCTTCAGTGGAGTCTTCCTCTAAATACAGAACTCAAAAGAGTTCTCTTCTCTTTCATCTGTGCATGTCTGCACACTTACTCGATGCCCACCTGGCAGAGTATCTTTTCCCCAGAACCTCCAACAGTTCTGTCCTCTTCTGTGCACCCTTTGCACCTGCTCAATGCCCACTTTCCAGAGCTCTCAGAATCCTTAGTGATTCTAATTCTTCTTCCTGAACTCACAGCATAGTTCTTCCTCTGTGCACTCCTTGCACTGGCTCAATGCCCACCTGGCAGAGCTCTCAGAATCCTCAGTGATTCTGTTTCTTCTTTCTAAACTCACAACAGATTCCCTTCAAATGCACCACTGTGCATATGCTCAATGCCCACTTGGCAGAGATTCACAGAACTCCTCGGAGATTCTGTCTGCAACTGTGTCTCTCCTACATAGCCTTGCCTCCAAGGTATTCAACAACCTTGAGGTCTTCCTCCCGAGTTGTTGACTCCAGTTCTTGTGCCACAACACGTCTTTGTCTGAACCCGCAGTATTCAGAAGTGCATCCTCTATGCACGGCTATCAGAACCCGCAACATTCTGTCACACCCTCCTGGTGTGAAGCCTCAAAGACCTTCAATCCTGAAATCAAACACTCTCCTGCAAATGCCTAACATACATCTACAACATACATTCATATCACATGAAGAACACTCACAAACATCCACATAACACAGAATAATGCAGGAAAAACTGCTTCTGTTTATATTAAATGGAAAATGCCTGTATTTACAATGTGTTCCTGAGCACGGCCTGTAACAAGGTCTCGACTCTTCTCTTCTGCTCTCTACTTGCAGATTCACTACTCTACTATCTCCAATTTCTTAACTTCTTACCCAAAATGAGATACAAAATCTCTTTTACCTGAGGGGGCTCTTCGAGCGCTTCCCTCCAACCTACCTACCCTATTCAATTACATTGAATGGGCTGTCTAGTCCAGAATCGGATCTAGATCTCAGACATACAAGATATTAAAGACCTATCTTATCTACAGCCTGCGCAAAGGCACGGCTTCACAGCTCACCAGCATAGACATTTAATTACATTGAATTCAGATTTCAAATGAAGCTCCACCTGTCTTCAAATTTGAATGCACGCGCTCGACGTGGCTGGCTGGCTGACGTGGAGAGATGCTCCTGCATCAAACTCCTCAGCTGTAAAATTCATGAGCTCCTGCTTATGAGATTCCCCTCTCAGCTGATGGAAATCCCCCCTGGATCCCAAACCATCCTCTGGAGCTGTTTCTCTGCTCCATCCTGCTGCTGCTTCTGCTTCTTCCTTTCTACTCAGCTGCTCCTTGCTGGCACTCTCTACTGACCGGATCATCAGCTCCATGATCTCTTTGATCACTTTGTCTAGCTGCTCTAGTGGCTGGTCCTGTTTTTGCAGTCTCCCCAGCTGCAATTTTTTTTGGCACATGAACAGATCATCATGATCTCCCATGCCTTCTTTATCATTTTCCAGCTTCACCTGTTGGATGTGCATGCTCTGCACCTTCACCCTCTCTTCCAGGGCTTCTATCTGTTCCCACAGATCAGCAAAGCAAATGCTGTCTGCTTCTTCTTCTTCCTCTTCTACAAACTCCCCTGTTGTAGTCTTTTCATCTTCCTGGCTGAAAATATTGAGCCATTCCTTAGAATGCTCATCATCCTCTCCTGCTTCTTCTGCTGTCAGCTTTAGTGCTACAGCTTCCTTAGCTTCCTGGCTGAATATGTTGAGACACTCCTCAGAATGCTCATTTTCTTCATCTTCTTGGGCAGCTTCCAAAGTCTGCTCCAATCCCTCTTCTTTCTTGACAGTCACAACTGACTGTTCTGCTGCTATTGCTGCACCATCTGCAACACAGACTTCTGCCTCCTCCTGGGAAAATGGTAGTTATACCTGAATTCCTCCAACCATCAGAAGATCCCTCAGATCCTCCTCTTCTATCAGCTGCACCTGCTGATCTAAACTCACATGCTTTGTCAGCTCCTCGGGCTGATTCCAACTCACTTCTGAGTTTATGAGACTCTCAGACAGTCCCATCTGCTTGTCCCTGCCCACCTGGAAATATGGGATGCTTTCGCTACTCTCCTAGTAGTCTTTGAGATCCCACAGTGACCTCATATCATTGCCCAGCTGGGAATGTGAAATTCCTTGGCTGTCCTCATGACAGTCTGTGAGATCCTGCAGTGATCTCAACTCGTTGCCCACCTGGAAATATGGAATTTCTTCTCCACTCTCATGGCAGTTCTTGAGATCTCCAGCTAATCCCCATTCACTGAGATCCCTCCCAGTCTCCGGTTCACATACCTGAATCATCTCCTCTTCTAGTCCGTCGAGGTTTCCAGCATACCTCAACCATCTTTTTAATCGCCTGCGTTGCCCTCTGACCATCAACTCCTTGACTGGCCATTTTGTTTTCAGCTTCCTCATGGGCCATTCACGCATCCATATCGACCTCGTATCCTGCCGCATCCGCAATTCGAGCTTCTCTATGTCTGCCTTTAATTCATAGAGCTCTTTATCCATCTCTTTATCCATTTATGCAAGCTTTTTTGCTTTTCTTTTCCTCCCAGCATGCCTATGGTCTTCAGTAACCATGGTGCTGTCTTTGTCTGCTTTCCTAGCAAACCTGCTGCTGTCACTCTGCACTAAGAGTTCTACCAGCTTCATCTTCCTACAGTCACCCTGACTGTCTTCTTGATTGCTGCCTACCTGCAAACAATCGTCACAAAGTCTTTAACGCTCTGTCTTCTTTTGCTTTCTCGCTTCACCTGAAATATACAAGTGAAGTTCCCGCTCTGATACCACTTGATGTGTATCAGAGTGCTCTTTATCTCTTCCTACCTCTTCCTGCCTGAAATATACAGAAAAGAATCAAAGCTCTGATACCACTTGACACAGTAAGCGACGACCACACCCCCGTCACGCTCTCCTGCTCACATGATCGTTCTCATTCATTCATGAGACAAAGTGGATCTTTCGATTCCTCCATGGAATCTCTGCTAAAACCCGATCCATAGGTCCTTATTTCACCCGCACGACCTTCTGCACATGACCACGCTCTTTCCCGACTCAGCTTCGGGTTTCGGGGTTTCCTCTTTTCTGATGTCAAGAGTTCATGTTCCCGCGATCTCTCGAACTCCAATGAGCTCTCTTTCGGCCTTAGCCCCTCCTGGCTATGCCCTCTGGTCCATATGACCTCTCTCATAAGACCGCAACCTTATATCCTCCTATCGGGGTTTTGGGCTTCAAATTCCCGATGCACCCCAACTTCCGTTAGCCCTCGAGGCTAAGCTCGTGGTCCACGTGACCTCCCCCTATATGACCGCAGTCATACTCCTCTCATCGGGGTTTCAGACTTTCCGATGCCAAAATGCATATGTCCTCAGGACTCATGATTCCTTGAATCCCGACGCGCTCTTTCCGCATTAGCCCTCCTGGCTAGGCTCTTGGCCCATATGAGCATTATCCCCATGACCGCAGTCTTGGCTCTCATCGGGGTTTTGATATTTTCAATGCCAAAATGCATTGGCTCACGGGATTCCCGATCCTCCAAATCCCGATAGGCTGACAGCTGCCCCCCCCACACAACGAAGCTTTCTTCCTTCTCTGATATGCTGACAAATGGCCCCCATGATGGCTCCTTCCTTGTCGGGGTTTCGATCTTTGCGATTCCAAAATGGCCAAACCTCTTGTCACCAGGATCCCTGATATCCCGATGACCACAACGCCGATAGACGTCCTCCTGTCGGGACTTTTCCCGATGGCTCCGATTGCTTCCACGCGTCCCTTCCAGATGGACGTTCCTGATTAACTCTCGGGGTTTCGAGACTTTTGATGTCCCAACTCTTTCAACCTCAGGAACTCCGATTTCCCGAGCGCCGATATCCCGATGCCTAGTGCCCGGATCTCCAGAATGGATGATCGCGTGACACGCATCCTCCCTCAGATGGACGGCCCATATTCATGTCGAGGTTTACAAAGTGGACTTACCCGATCTCCTGTCCATGGGAATACCGATATCCCGATTCCCGATGCCTCGATCTCCACCACGTGTCTCCACAAACGGACGGTCCAGATCACTCTCGGGACTTTTACTATGGAAATCCCCGATCTCCTGTCCTCGAGACTCCCGATATGCCGATGGCTGAAGTCCCGATGGTAAATCTCGTGCAGCTCCTGTCTGATCCGACGACTGATGTGTATCTGTTCAAGATCTGACGGTTCAGATCCGTCCATCTTCTATTCTTACTCCATAGGCTAAACTCTGCGCGCCTTCACCTGATCCAACGACTGACTGGTAATTGAGTGAGATCTGACGATTCACGATCTCCTCCTCTATGCGCTTCTCCTGACGCCTTCCTGGACGTGAAAACCAACGGTCCAGATCTCTTTCTCCGCCGATCCGATGACTACTGTTCTCTCCTAAGCTTCTGCGCACTTTCTTCCCAGACTTGGAAGAATTTCCAAGTTTCCAAAGGCCTCGACCTTTGTTTTCTCTTCTCTCTATGAACCCATTTACCTTAAGCTTCGCTGCGCGTATAAAAACACTGACTCCTCCTGAGCTTTTACTCTCAAATCCTCAAAGGATTCCTTGACTTCTGCACTCCTTGCAGAGTCCTCGCACGCAAAGTGCTATCTGTCCTGAGCTTCTCCTGTAGCTTCGACCTCCCAAGGAAAATCGGTTCTTCTTTCCTTTTCTCCTTCAGATGGAGAATGCTTGGATGCCCTCCTGGCTATCCTTCACTCCAACAACCTCTTGCTGAGTCTGTCAGGGTGTTCAGCAACCCTGTGAAGATCCTTCAGTGGATTCTTCCTCTAAATACAAAACTCAAAAGAGTTCTCTTCTCTTTCATCTGTGCATGTCTGCACACTTACTTGATTCCCACCTAGCAGAGTATATTTTCCCCAGAACCTCCAACAGTTCTTTCCTCTTCTGTGCACCCTTTGCACCTGCTCAATGCCCAATTGCCAGAGCTCTCAGAATCCTCAGTTATTCTGATTCTTCTTCTTGAACTCACAACATAGTTCTTCCTCTGTTCACTCCTTGCATTGGCTCAATGCCCACCTGGCAGAGCTCTCAGAAACCTCAGTGATTCTGTTTCTTCTTTCTGAACTCACAACATAGTCCCTTCAAATGCACCACTGTGCATATGCTCAATTCCCACTTGGCAGAGCTTCACAGAACTCCTCGGAGATTCTGTCTGCAACTGTGTCTCTCCTACACAGCCTTGCCTCCAAGGTATTCAACAACCTTGAGGTCTTCCTCCCGAGTTGTTGACTCCAGTTCTTGTGCCGCAGCACGTCTTTTTCTAAACCCGCAGTATTCAGAAGTGCATGCTCTGTGCACAGCTATCAGAACCCACAACGTTCTGTCACACCCTCCTGGTGTGAAGCCTCAAAGACCTTCAATCCTGAAATCAAACACTCTCCTGCAAATGCCTAACATACATCTACAACATACATTCATATCACATGAAGAACACTCACAGACATCCACATAACACAGAATAATGCAGGAAAACTGCTTCTGTTTATATTAAATGGCAAATGCCTGTATTTACAATGTGTTCCTAAGCACAGCCTGTAACAAGGTCTCGGCTCTTCTCTTTTGCTCTCTACTCGCAGATTCACTACTCTACTATCTCCACTTTCTCAACTTCTTACCCAAAATGAGATACAAAATCTCTTTTACCTGAGGGGGCTCTTCGAGCACTTCCCTCCAACCTACCTACCCTATTCAATTACATTGAATGGGCTGTCTAGTCCAGAATTGGATCTAGATCTCAGCCATACACATTATTAAAGGCCGATCTTATCTACAGCCTATGCAAAGGCACGACTTCACAGCTCACCAACATAGCCATTTAATTACATTGAATTCAGATTTCAAATGAGGCTGCGCCTCTCTTCAACTTTGAATGCACGCGCTCGACGTGGCTGGCTGACTGGCGTGGAGAGATGCTCCTGCATCAAAATTCCACACGAGGTATAGTCTGGAAAGAAACCCTCTCTTCAACATCTTAGAGTGTTTGGTTGTGATGCTTATGTACATGTTCCAAAGGAAAATAAAAGTAAGCTGGATAAAAAGGCTGAAAAGTGTATCTTGATTGGTTATAAAGATGGTGTGAAAGGTTATAAGCTTTGGAACCCAGAAACCAAGAAAACTATTTACAGTCGGGATGTTGTTTTTAGAGAGGTAAAAGATGTGTCCAAACAGGAATTCCTACCAATGCAAGACGAACCTGAGAAAATAGAGCTTGAGTTGGATGATGCAAAATCTGAATCATCTGAAGAAGAAGAAGAAGAACCTCATACCCCAGTATTGAGGAGATCAGTGAGAGATAGAAGGCAACCAAAAAGGTATAGTCCACCTAATTTTCGTTCCAATTTTCCTTTATCTATTACTGATGATGATCCCATAACTGTCAAGGAAGCAGTGAATTCAGAGGATAGTAAACTCTGGAAGAAGGCCATGGTTGAAGAAATGGATGCCTTGGATAAGAATGACTCATGGGATATAGTTGATTTTCCAGCTGGAAGAAAATTGGTTGGTAGCAAATGGCTGTTCAAGAAGAATTTTAATGCACAAGGTAAAGTGGAGAAATACAAAGCTCGGTTAGTAGCAAAAGGTTATTCCCAGGTAGAGGGAATTGACTTTGGTGAGATTTTTTCTCCTGTTGCCAAGTTAACTTCTATTAGATTTCTTTGATCTATTGTTGCTGCGTTTGATCTTGAAGTGGAACAGATGGATGTGAAGACAACATTCCTACATGGGGATCTTGAATAAGAAATCTACATGAAGCAGCCAGAAGGCTTTGTTGTGAAGGGAAAGAAAGAGCTGGTCTGTAAGCTAAAGAAGTCACTATATGGTCTGAAGCAATCACCTAGGATGTGGTACCAAAAGTTTGACACATACATCCTTGGATTGGGTTTTGTAAGAAGCAAGGCTGATCACTGTGTATATTCCAAGAAGGTTGGTAATCACTTCATTTATGTAGTGTTGTATGTTGATGACATGTTGTTGGTAGGAAATAACATGGATGTTATCAAGGAGGTGAAATCGTAGCTATCCTCCAAATTTGACATGA
>ML820723.1:113001-145755 GCA_009831015.1 Picea engelmannii
GCAAACAAGAAACTCTGGTTGAATCAGAGAAAATATGTTGAGACAATATTGCAGAGGTTTAATATGCATGGAAGTAAACTGATCAAGGTTCCTATTCCTATAGGTGTAAAGTTATCTGCAGATCAGTGTCCTAAGACACACGAAGAAGAAGAGGACATGTCCCATGTTTCGTATACTAGTGCAGTTGGCAGTTTGATGTATGCAATGGTCTGTACTAGACCAGACATTGCACATGCAGTGGGAGTTTTGAGCAGGTATATGTCAAAACCAGGGAAAAAACATTGGACAACAATAAAGAGGGTCTTCAGGTATCTGTGTGGCACTACCAATTATGGATTGTGCTACCAAGGAAGACCAGGATTGGACAGAGTGTTGGACATACATGAATTTGTTAATGCAGACTGGGCTGGAGATCTGGATCGCAGAAGATCTACAAGTGGATATGTGTTTAACCTATTTGGAGGAGCAATCAGTTGGATGAGCAAAAGACAGGCTGTAGTGGCACTCTCAACTACATAAGCTGAATACATGGCAGCCACTCATGCAAGCAAGGAAGTAGTATGGTTAAAAATATTGTGTTCAGGTACTGGGTTGGTACAAGAAGTAGTGAGATTAGATTGTGACAGTCAGAGTGCAATATTCCTGGCAAAGAACCCTGCTTATCATTCGAAGACAAAGCATATTGATGTTCAATATCACTTTGTGAGAGACATGGTTGAGGAAAAGAAGGTGTTGCTGGAAAAGGTTGACACTTTGAAGAATGTTGCAGATTCATTGACAAAGTATTTGAGCACAGAAAAGTTCTCTTGGTGTAGAGTAACAATGGGCATTTTTTCCCTGGATTGTTGACTATATAATCCCCTGGACCCCTGAATGCAAAGAAAACAACAATTGGGAGAATGTTGGGTATGTGTTATATTCTTTGCATGTGTGTGTGTGGGTGTGTCAGATATGACAATTGCGTCTGACGATCCCTCGTAGTAGTTCTTTTTTTGTGCCATGTGCGCCAGGCGCTTTCCTAGGTGGGTCCTAGGGGGAGCAAGTATGCCCCCCTTGGTTACGTGCAGCGCCCCAATTTTTTTTTTTGGGTGGTTTTTGCTATTTTTAGCGGTTTACTAAAAATAATCCCAGTTTTAGCGATTAGGGTTTTGGTATCTACAAAATAGCTAAAAACATTGTATATATTGTATAGTGAATGGTGAAATTTGATATAATGAATATAAGAAAGGTTTTCCCAGTTGAGGGTTTCCGGTATAAAATCTCTGTGTACACTGTGTATGAGCCATTGATTAATTTCTGTTTTGCTTAAGAATCTATATGGATTGCTTTACTTCACAGGTTTAAAACTTACAATTGGTAACCCCTTGTCTTTCAATTGGGACATTACTATGTCCATTACATTAAACAAAATGTCTGACTTTCACAGATAATTATTTCAAAAAATACAACAACTTGCATTGATATCCAAATATATTGATTATCATTCTTTGTTGGAACTGTTGTTAGATGTGCTCGAGCTACTTCCATGACTTGGGTTATTTGGTCGAATGTTTTGTTGATTGGCTTGATTGTTTTCGTCTTCTTCAAATAATTCCATCTACACTAGTAAAAAGAAAGTGTAATGAGTGTATCTACATTTGTGAGAATAATGAAAATTGAAATAAATAATATACATGAATGCAAATTGAAAATTAACGTACCATAGCAAGAATCGAGTCCTGAATGATACAATTTTTTTCAAAACCAAATCTCATGCCTTCTGTCAACAACTCTTCTGTTGACACATTTCCATACTTTGTTTCCTGCAGTTTTAATATACACCATAATAAATTATAGATTTAATATAAAAGATTTTTTTTTGTTCCATTAAGTATAAAATGAGAGAACTAAAAACATAGATACTTACAAATTCCACAATTAATTTTTGATATGCCAACATATACTCACAACCCTTACTTAGCCCAATGTCAATCAATTCTTGCGATGTCTCTTCTTTGTATGTTAGCACATGTTTGAAGACATTCAAAGATGGCTGTTGTAAAACAACCTAAAATATACAAAAATGAAATCTTAAGTTAATGTTATAAGGAAATAACAATTACTCACAAACTTTGCTATCAACCCTTTTCTTCCTTGTCGTCCTGTTTTATGTTATGAATGAGTTCCATTTTGTTTTCTTTTATGCAAGAAAATACTTGAAAATTAATAATTAATGATAAATTGTTTATTTATATGTACCTAAGAGAAAAAATTAACGATTTCATACATTTGAAGCCCGTTGTTGTTCATATGGCTCCTCCTGCGATGCAATTATGCCCATTTTTTTTACCATCTCCTTGTACACTTTTTTCGACATTCCTAATCGCATATTTCGGATATTAGCTCATTGATCCTTTGGGATTTTCATAATCTTCCTGAAAAAAGTAACATGACAATTAAATATTTTTATATTGATATATTAAAACTAAATATAACAAGATTGATATTAAAAAATTAGGAATGATTTGTAGTAATATATGTTGGCAATTTGGTTGTCATTGATGTCAACCTTGATAAATAGGTGAAGTATCATTGATTTATTGGTTTGAGAAGCATTGTCAATATTGGACATATTGTTATGAAGGTGACTTGGATTTCAATCAACTGCAAGCCTGCATATTGACAGAAGTTGGAGAAGACAAGTCGATCGATTTCAAGACGAGTTGACCAACTGAAGGTCGAGTTCGAAGGAAAATTGAGTTGGGAAATCCAAGTCGGCCAAAGCAAGTCGAGATGACCAAAGTCGAATTTCTCAAGTCGGTTTTGTTGAGGAAAATATATGAATTTATCTTACTCAAGCATTTTCTAATCTTTCTTGGCTAAGGCAAGATAGTCAGGAATATTACCCTATGTTTATAGCCTCAAAATGTGTTTCCCAATCCACAAGTATTAATTACAAGGGCTTAGGCTGATTTTTTTAAAATAAAGATTGTTGCAAAATATAACATTTTTATATAATTTTTTGAATATAACAGATTGCAAAAGTAAATGTGGAGATCAAAAGCAAAAATACCAAGTCATAGATTAACACAAATGAGACAGAATAACAATCGCTTTATTTCATTCCAAGAATCAAAACTATCCTTCTCTTACAAAAATCCCCATGGGGGGCATGGACCAAGGTCAAACTTAGAAATCCCCGATGAAAACCATACAAAAGGACTTTGACAATAAGTAAAAATTGAACTTTAAAATCTAGATCAACTTGCCACAGACTGCTGCCCACTTGACTCTGCACAATATCCTTTATCAGTCATGCAACTCAATTCATAAACAAACATGTTTACATAGACTATCAAATATAGATCAACACATCTGAAACAAGCATCTGAATGATATGGTTCAACTTTGAACCTTGCTGTCTACAATAAGACCCTACTGTCAAAAAGAGAATTAGGCCTTTAATAAATAGAAGAATGAATGAAAACTGAACTATCTCAATAAAAATCAAGTGAAAACCTTAGTATGTTTTTTCCTTCTATTCTTCGCTTGTTCTTCCTTCTCATTTGGCTTTTATGCATTCCAAATTAGTTGAAGTAGTTCAACTACCTCATTTAGTTAAGTTAACTAAAACTTAACTAACTTTAGTTTAGGGGAAGTAATAATAATCATAATAATTAAGTGTCTTTTATTAAATAATAACTAAGTAGGTGGGACCCCTTGTGACTCCCTTTTATTTCTTAACAAAAATAAATATAATTAGACAACCAATCAAACACATGCCTCCTTGTGGCTTCCACAATTATTTCCAAAATTTGAAATTTGAATATCAGAAATATTTCCAATTATATTCAGAACATGTAAATATCCACACAATCCCAAAAAATAGTTTGCTGTCCAATTTTTTTTTTCAGTCCACTGTCAATAAATCAATTATAAAAACATAATCAAAATCCATATTTGCTACTTTGAGAAGAAATTATTCCTTTGTCACTACTATCCCCTTTAGACTTCCCAGAAATAACCTTAGGTTGGGTGGAACTTTGAGGCTTGATCTCACTAATGACATGGGAGCAGTCATCCCTCAAGTGCATATGAGAAGACATCGACTTGGCTGAGTCACTTGAAGGAGAGGAGGGAGCAGTAACAACTTTACCTTTATCATGCACATGGTGAGCCTTGGTTTTAAGTCTTTTGCTTGCATGGGAGGATTGTACAGGTGAGTATGCAAGGGAAATTTGAACATTTGGGTTAACAGGTGGAGGAGGAGGTAATGACAAGTTTGGCCAACCACGATGGTGGGAGACTGTTGGGTGAACAATCTCTTGCCATCCATCATTCTCAGGAACTTCAGGTTGCAAAGATACATGGAGAGGCATAAGGATACCAGAAACATTTTGGGGCTGGAAGGGAGGCCTCTATGGTCTAGGATGGACTATCCCTTGTCCAATCCAATTGAAAAATCCAGCTTGAAAGAGCTGGTTTAACTCTTGAGGATCGACATCGAAATGTATTGAGAATCTGGGCCTTCTAGGCCCTTTGTTCCAGTTTCCTCTGCCCCTATTGTTTTGGCCATGACTTCCTTTATTGAAGAAGCTCATCCTGTATGCAACAATTATTAGCAACTAGCTCTTAACATGCCATACGTGACATTATCTTAATATGAAACAAAGTTTGGCTCAACAATTAACATCAGACCCATGCAATCCAATCCATAAAATTTATTTAATAATTGTCACATGAGCAGGGGGTGAAATAGGGTTCATGGGATATCTAGGGGAATTGTAATGAACGAAAAAGTGATATCATGGCAGGGAGTAAGAACACGATTACTGCTCGACAATTCATTAAATAACTGACTGTGCAAATAATACCAAAACATATCAGCTACCATGTATCTCTGTGTCATTTTTTTATCAATGTCATACAAAGTTTTAATTTAATTTTTGTGAACAGGGCATGCAAAATGAATTTGGGATCGCGAGGGGATTTATAATGAGTGACAAAGTGAGAAAATGAGAGGGAATTATATGGATATTGTTCATAAAATAAATTAAATTAATCAACTATCATAATTATGTTTCAAATTCAATCCAAAAATCATCCACTTCCAAGACCAAAAACATTTAACTGTTCCTCAATTGCATACAAATTACTTGATGTCTTCAATCAAACAATTTAATTTCCCAAAAATCTTCAATCTATACCAATTTGTGCATTCTATATAATGACTATGTGTAACATCCCGCTCTTGCGCACTGAGCGAACTTATTCTTTGAGGACACTTGCTTGCAAGTGATCTGGATTATAATACTATTAAACATTTGATCACGATTATGAGGCATTGTGAATTAATGACATGTTATTATGCTGCATTGACATAGACAGGTGCTATTGACTCAATTTTCCTGAGTGTGCAGGATTTTGGACCTTGAGGATGTAGAGGCATCGATGGAACCCCTTGGACTATGGATCGAGTCGGGGAATGAACCATTAGGGTTTGATTTTTTTATATGTGATATTAGTGCATTTGATTAGATTATATGTTTATGGATATATTTCTGACATGATTCGTTGATTATACAGGCTGACGATAACTTGCTGACCAGACTCACATGTGGAGTAGAGGGGTCACACATGACTACCAGAGATGTTGAGGAAGAGGTGTGGACAACAACCCTACCACAACCTACTAACACTCCCACCGTGGCTCGAACTGTAGGTTAATGATTACCTAGTTCGAGGAGACCCACGATGCCGTGAGGGCCGACTGCGACAGTCGCTCACGATGATTCTAAGGGGCTCGCAATAAGGCAGGGGCCTTATTCCTTAGAGGCCCTTAGTCTCCCACAAGATCACTTGGTGGAGTATTGACCCTAGGGGTTTTTAATGTCTACCAATTCAGTCAAGAGGCGAGTGGCACCCTTGGAGCACGTGGTGCGTCCTGAAGGGCACGTCGTGCAAGAGAAATGGAAAGAGGCGAGTGGCACCCTTGAAGCACGTGGTGTGTCTTGAAGGACACGTCACGTTGTTAATTAATAAATGAATAAACCTAGATGGCCTTAGGACAAATAACGCGATAAAAACAATTTACAACTTTTTCCCTAATAAAATGTCGTCGAGCCTCGAAAATTAAAATCTAGGTTTAGGGGAAACGTGCAGTAAAAGAAAATTATTTTGTAAAAAAAAAAAAATAGATAAAAATAATAATCATCATTAATCATGAGTTGAGATGGGGAGTGAGTAATTCTTTTAATAAAAATAAAATAAAAATCTTTTGGGATAAAATTTAAAAAGGGGAAATAATTGTTTTACTATATAATGCTAATAAAAATTGTATTCCTTAAAAAGAAAAAGGGGGAAAAAGGGTAAGTTTCTACACCTACCTTTTGAGTTTAAATTGAAAAGGGAAAGAGGGAAATCTAAAATAATTAGGAAACTAGGAAAAAATAGGAAACATAAAAAGAAAAGGGAAATACAAGGAAAAATCAGAAAGTCTAACTTAGTAAGGTATCTAGCATTAAAGAACGTTCTAAATTAAACTGAACTAGTAAATTAATAATGGGTAAAGTCATTAAAACCTGTAAGGGAATTTGGGGACACCTAGGAGCGATTCTAGGAATGACTCTAGGTGGGTGAGAGAAATAAGGGTAATTAATTAATTAAAGAAATTAGTTTTTGGAGGAATGAAGGGGATGGGTGACACATGTACGGGGAGGATTATTATGAATTAAGTTTATGAAAAATAATTTAAAAGGGGTTCTGGGAAAGTTTTTGACTTCGAAACTCTATATAATGAAGGGAGGAGAAGGAGGATGGAAAAAAACTTCTGTTTGCTTAACGTTACGTTGCAGAAATTTATACTTGTTTGACTTAGCTTGTGGGAGTTGGGTTACCCAGCTCGGGGATGAGTGGTAGCTCGACCTTGTGAGGCAAGCTGGGAGCTAGTTGATTCTCTGGTTAGTGTACATGGCCCCTTTGTGGCTCGGGGGGCTAAGGGGGAAGAAGAGTACACCTAACGTTGGTTGGGAGGTATCGGTGAAGTCTCATTAGTCGGCAAGCGAGAGTTGCATAGAGCGCATGGGACTTAAACTCAGAGCGGGCGATTGGGCAACGATACGCTTCCTTTATTTCTGCGTGGTATATTGTTAGTATGATTTATGCTTTCGATTCTGTACGCTTAATCAATTAAAGAATATGTTAGTCTTAGCATTCTAGTTGATGACTGAAATTTCCCCATAGCCTTAGATTGATGTTGATTGATTTCCCATGGCCTTCGATCCCTGGATATATTGACCGTCCTGAGGCTTATTTATTGTGATGATTGTGGTTTATTTTTTCCTTCGTCCCTAGCTCATCAGTCCACACCTGAGCAGTCGACCAGGAGGATGATCTACAGTCATCACTTCGGCGTTAATAGACCTATGGATCTCAACGCTCTTCTTTTCTATGTGTGGATGATGAGCGAAGGATGTTCTTGCCAGCCGCCCATGTTGATTGTTTCAGGTAGTGTGTAGTCTTGCACCTTATTATGTTGAGTAAATCCGCCATTGCTATCGTTCCTAGTTCCATAATTATAACTCTTTGTTTTTATGCATTGATGGATAAAATATTAACCCTGCGTTTTATGTATTTATGAATAATCATAACTCTGTGTTTTTATGAATTGATGGACAAAATCTTAACCATGCATTTTATGTATTAAAGGATAATTATAACTTTGTGTTTTTATACATTGATGGATAAATTTTAACCCTGCGTTTTATATTCTTGGATAATTAAAATCCGCGTTTTATCTTGATGGTTAATTTAGCTCTGCGTGGGATATCTCCCTCGCAGCATAACCTTGTGTGTTTTTTTTGATGGCCATTTTCGCTGCATCCCTTTTTCATACCTCTACATCTTAAATTTATGAAGACGATGTTAGTCTGCGATGTCCAATTGATTGACATCCTTCACTTGACGGAGTTTGATGGACAACCTGCATGAGGGAATTCACCCATCTTAAATATATAACTAGTTGCAAATGAAACCTTATTCCTTGCGTAAGCTAGCAGCTAGAATCCAGCTTCCAAGTGTGTTAGAATGCCAATTTCCATATTTGCACCCGTGTGACGGTTGTGCTCTTCTTGACTTCTATGACCAACCAATTTTTTTTTTTTTTTTTNCCAGGACTGCAAATTTTTTTTTAGAATAAGAAACAATCCTCAAGCTATGACCATATCCTAAGAATCCTGTGTTGACTTGATGGTTTAAAATCTAGCGATGATGAAGATCTTCTCCAGGTGCCTTTGCCTTCTTTGTTCACATTTTTTTGCGTGGATTGACTTTTTCGACAAATGTTCATTGTACTGCAACACGTTTTGAATATAATTAGTGAGTAAGATCTGGTACAATCAATTGATTGCAAACTTTACGAGTGGATGGACATCTAGAAGTCTCTTTTTCAGCAAAATTTAATTGCCTTGTATGCGTCAAAGAAGTCTAACTCTCTGGTTTCACACTCCACTTCTTGTTGACCAGTTTGGGCTTGCGTTTTTATACACCTGGCTAGCGAAATTTTTATTGCGAATTAACCTATTCCCGAAGGTAAATTTACCTGCCTCTTGACTGCGAAGTTGCACGCTTTTTCCACTGAGAAGTTGCCCATTTTTGTGCTATTCCCCTGATTACATAGCTTGTATTCTTCCTGGGTTGATTGCATTGAATTTATTGTTGCAAATTGTACACACGTCTTGTTGTAGTACCAACATGTAATACCAATTACTCATACAATGATTTGCATATTAAATGGTGACAACAAGGCGATTTCCTTCTGATATGTCTCTGTACAATGATTCTTCTTGTTTAAAGTTGACTGTGTTGTTGCCTTAAGGACCATGATTTGGACCATGAATTTTCCATGAAAATGATGATTGCGTTTTCCAGTTATTTACCACAAATTTGACATTAAAATGATGACTGCGTTTTCCTGTTATTTACCCCGAATTTGCCATTAAGTGTGGACTGCGTTTGTGGTCGAATGGCCACGAGTTTGCCTTAAATGTTATTGCGCCTTTTAACCTGGAAATGACAACAAATCTAGACAACTAACTAAATGCTTCGGCGTTCATACCCCTGAGTTTTACCTTTACTTGGCAGCATGTCTAGTTGCCATTGTTGGTTTTGAACAACTTTCCTCCCTTTTATTTAGCGGTATTAAGTATTGTTATAGGATATTTTTTTACAATGGCGTCGACTATAGTGAACAGTTCTAAATGACATTAATTATGATTAGGCCCTGCAATTAAATCCCTTTAGACGATTATGGCAGTAAATCTTATTAAGTGCATATGGCAGTAAATCTTATTTAATACAGATTGCAGTAAATCTCTTTTAATACATATGGCAGTAAATCTTATTAAAGGCATTTGGCAGTAAATGTATTTATAGGTATATGGCCTTAGTTTCTCATTGAATGTATATGGCTTTATGGCATTGACACTTCTTAGCAGATTCTTTTAATGTTCATAGACAATTGTCATTTGGTACGGTTAGTATAGATAGACAACAGGATGTAATTGAAGGTGTTGATAAACGTTTCATTGTAGCTTCCCGCCTTGATATGGTTAATGTTGTTATATGATGTCATTTGTTAGTAAGATTGTAATGTTGGGATTAATTTAGAATTGCACCAAATTAATTGGTACTTAATGAAATGAGATTGGTGAGTCTTGACTAAAGGTAAGTTACACTTGCTAAGTAGAGTGTAAATAAATGATAAAATTAAATTTGTATTTATCCACATCAGACTAGATGAATGGGTTGGGTTGTTGCGCGGTCATATAACAACTTGTGTTTTCTTGTTGACGTCACCCTGCATCTTGCCGACCCATTGATTGGGGTGTGGGTGTAGTCTCCTTGTTCGTTGTTTCGTCCTAGCGCATCGGATTTATATAGAGTCTTCGGTCCAGATAGGATGTGTTGTGCCAAGTTATGGACGCGTCCATCACCTGGGGACAACATGATTCCTGATGAGGAGATCGTGGGGCACCCCATTGGGTAGCGACGAATGAGAACTTGGTCGGGTTCGGTGCGTTCTGTGTGGGTGTTGTCAAGCGTTGTAAGATGCTTTTGGCCCCTGGGTAGAATGCCCTCATTGTGTTTGGTTCGCACGCCTTGAGGTCCAGTATTGTTCGTCAAGGCCATTGTGTCAAAAGGGGGATGTTGTCTCTTAGCTTGTAGGCATGTCTTGTTTTCTTCGGGCGGGTAGTCATTGCTCCTTGTTGTTTTACGCATGGGTCATCCAGTTGCCCTTGTGCTAGTGTGGGGAGTCATAGATGTCTATTGCCTGTTCGGCAGGTGTGGTGCTCACCGTCAAGTGTGTTGTCTAGTTGTAATTATTTTGTATTCCTATCAAAAAATTTTTTTTTTTTTTTTTTGCATTGCTTCTTTGCTGGTAGTCATAACAACGGGGTTGTTACATTTGGTATCAAAGTGGGGTTCAACCCACGACTTGGGATCACTACGGCTTTCATTGTTATGATTTTATTATAATGTTACTAATTTTGTTGATTTGTATCCATGCAGGTAATCATGGTTAGAGGATGCCGCAGAGGCAGACGACAGGGTGCTAGGGGAGGAGGTGCGACGCCTCCAGTAACATCCACGCCTGAGGGGTCTAACCCCAAGGGAGACGAAAAGGTTGTCAGGTAGGAGCAGATAGTAGTAGGTGATGTGGTTGGAATGATGAGATCTTTTCAGCGCATGTCTGAGGCATTGATCAACTGTTTGGACAGAGATGAGGCCAGAGTGCCGACACCCCCTGAGGGTCCACTGCGTGCTCCGGTTGGTACTGGTAGCATTCATCGTGAACTTGAGAAGGTCAAATTTCCCAAGTTCTTTGGTGCCCCGGACGACACAGCCGTCGAGGCATGGTTTGAGAATATGGCGATGTGCTTTGCAATTCGCGACTATACCTCCAACATGAAGGTCCACATGGAGGTCTTTCAATTGAAGGGGAGCGCTCTTCTATGATGGAAGACTCTCCTACCATAGCTAAACATGGCTGTCGAAGACATGTCATGGGAACTGTTCGAGGAATGGTTCCGAGAGAGGTAGCTTTCAGAGGAATTCATTGAGTGTCATCTCAACGAGTTCAATTCCTTATGATAGGGCGACCGTACGGTGCCCGAGTACGAGGCCTGTTACATGGAGTTTCTTTGGTATGCTCTGCATATTAATACTGAGAAACTTAAGGTCAACGAGTTCGTGTTCGGCCTTAATGGCAACATATGTGCAAAGGTTCAGATTCTGATGCCTCAAACCTTGCATGATGCCGTCCAGAAGGCCCTCATAGCAGAGGACGAGCTTATCAGCGGGGGTCAAGCTAGGACTCCAGCGAGACCAGCAGGGCAGGTGTCATTTAGTGCGAAGTAGCATCAGAAACTAGCCAGACATACGCCAGGATATCGTGGCTTCCAGAGGGGATCCACTTTCACTACACCTCAGAGACTGACGCCTCAGCAGCGGACACCTTATCGGGGATCACAACATCCACAACAACGTCGACCACAACAACAACAATTTAGGCCTGTTCAACCAAACAGGCCAGGATTCCAGGCCGGTGGGCCGTCATCTTCTACTTCGGGTACCAGGAGTATTGGACTGAAGAAGGGGTGTTGGACATGTGGGGAGCCACACTACCAGCTTGACTGCCCTATGGAGAGGACTAGAGCATCTAGATCAGCTGGACCCACTACCGTGGGAGATATGGGCAAGGCCCATCAGATTCATGCAACGGTGAATAAATGCAAGGTAGAGCACCAGTCGACTGTGCTCAGGATGTCAGGTACCATCGCTGACCAAACCCTTAGTATTTTGATAGATCCCGATGCTACCGAGAGTTTCATTTCTGGTGCAACACTAAAAAGGATTAAGGTAAAGGCAGTCGAATAGGATGAGTTTATCTTTGTAGAGATGGTTTCAGGAGCCAAACAAAAGGTTGGAGGAAAGGTTACGGGCTGTACCCTTAACCTGGGAGAGTTTGTCACTAGGGCCAACCTGTACGTCACGATCTTAGGATCTTATGACGTCATGATTGGTATGGACTAGTTGGAATCGCATGAGGTGATACTCAACTGTAAGACAAAACGGTTGAGCTTGTTCGATGATGAGGGGAAAAGATGCGTGATTGTAGGACAGAACCAAGGAGTTTCCCTGAGGTTCATCTCTTCCTTGCAACTACGGAAGAACATGCGTAAGGGATGTAATCTTTATGCGATCCTTGCATTAAACGAGAAGGGAGTAGCAGAAGGTCTAGAACACATTCCTGTGGTGAGAGAGTTTGTGTATGTCTTCCCAGAGGAATTACCTGGCATGCCATCGTAGATGGAATTGGAGTTTACTATAGACCTAAAACCGAGGATTGAACTAATAGCTAGAACTCCTTATCGGATGTCGACCTCGGAGTTATAGGAGTTGAAAATGCAATTGAAAGAATTGTTGGACCTGGGACTGATACGTCCAAGTATGTCACCATGGGGTGTGCATGTTCATACAAATGAAGGATGGGTCATGGAGGCTCTGCATTGACTACTGTCAATTGAACAAGGCAACAATCAAGAATCAATATCCATTGCCGAGGATAGATGATCTGTTTGATCATATGAAGGGTGCGACAATGTTCTCAAAGATCAATTTGCGATAAGGGTATCGCTAGTTGTGGATCAAATATGATGATGTCCCTAATACCGCCTTTAAGACGAGGTTTGGACATTATGAGTTTACTATTTTACCATTTGGATTGACAAACACCCTGAGGGTATTTATGAGTTTGATGAACGGGGTGTTCCATGAGTACTTGGACAAGTTTTTCCAAGTATTCATTGACGATATTTTGATTTACTCTCGGACGATGGAGGAGCATGACGAGCACTTACGCTTGGTCCTACAGTGTCCGCAAGAGCACAAATTGTATGGGAAGTTGTGCAAATGCTCATTTTATCAATCGAAGATTCACTACTTAGGGCATGTCATCTCCGACGAAGGTATTGCTGTGGATCCAGCAAAGGTCAAGGCTATTATGGAATGGCTTGCGTCGGCAAACGTCCCAGAAGTACGTAGCTTTATGGGTTTATCAGGATACTATCGACGGTTCGTCGAGGGATTTTCGAAGATATCAAATCTGATCACAGAATTGTAGAAGAAGAACAAGAAGTTTGTTTGGACCAAGAAAGCTGCGAAAACATTTCGGAGGCTCAAGGAGCTGTTGACAACAACATCGATACTAAAGGTCCCTGACATGGACACGAACTTCTTGGTATGCACTGACGCATCCAAGGAAGGCTTAGGCGGAGTCCTGATGCAAAACAGTCGAGTGATCACTTACATCTTGAGGAAACTGAGAAGGCATGAGGAAAACTATGCGATGCACGATTTGGAGTTGTTAGCCATTGTATATGCCTTGAAGGTTTGGAGACACTACCTTGTTGGATGGAAATTTGAACTAAAGACAGACCACTATGGACTACAACACATCTTTATGCAAGGCGACCTGAACGTGCGACAACGACGTTGGTCGGAATTGCTTAGCGAGTATGACTTTGAGATTACTTACATAAAAGGAATAGTGAACCGAGTGGCAGATGCATTGAGTTGGATACCATGCATCTTTTTGGTGTTGCCTCTTTAGATGAATCTACGTGAAAGGATTCTAACATTATAGCATGATGATGACTGGTACAAAGAGGTCGAGGGTTTTATCAGACAAAACACAATGATGGTACCAAGATTTGAAGGATTTACATTTGACGATGATGGATTATTGAGGTTGAAAAATCGGATTTACATACCACCAAACGACGATTTGAGGAGCTTGATCCTAAGCGAGGCTCATAGAGCAATATACATGGCTCACCCGGGAATCATGAAGATGAGGGTGGACCTTAAACCCTTATTCTTCTGGAAGGGAATGAAGATTGACATAGTAAACTATGTGGCCAGATGTCTAGAATGTCAGGAGGTAAAGCCTGAACATAGACATCCAACATGATTACTACAACCACATGCTATTCCAAAATCAAAATGGGAAGTTATTTCGATGGATTTTATTGTTGGATTGCCACTGACGGTAAGGAGACACGACTCAATTTTCGTAGTAGTAGACACTATGATGAAGAGTGCTCACTTTATTCCTGTGCATACGATGTATCAGGCACTTGGCATAGCTAGAGTTTTCATCAGTGAGATTGTGAGGCTTCATGGCGTGCCTAAGAGGATTATATCCGATCGAGGATCGATGTTTACTGGATGATTTTGGACGAGTTTCCATGAGGTCTTGGGAACCCAATTTAACTTCAGTACTGCGTATCACCCAGAGACTGATGGGTAGACCAAATGAACTAACCAGACCTTGGAGGACATGTTGCACATGTATGTGATGGACCAACAAAGTCATTGGGAAGAATTCTTGCCACTGGTGGAATTCGCTTATAACAACAGTTACCAAAGCACCATTAAGATGGCACCTTTCGAGTTTCTTTACAGACAACCGTGTCAGACGCATTTGAGTTGGGATTGGCTTGAGGATAGGGTCCTGGTGGGACCAGAAGTGATCCAAGGAATGGAAGAGAAAATGAAAACCATAAGACAAAGGATTAAGGAAGCGTAGGATTGGTAGAAGAGTTATGTCAACGCACACCGTGTCGACCGTAGTTATGAGGTTGGCGATCGAGTCTTCTTGCGGGTTAAACTGCATAATAGTTCGATCAAGTTTGGAAAGGGAGCTAAACTCTCTCTTAGGTTCGTGGGACCTTTCGAGATCGTGGAAAGAAAGGGGCCTGTGGCCTATCGACTAGCCTTGCCTGATTCTTTGAGGCGTATGCACGATGTTTTTCACGTATCTGTTTTGAGACATTATATTAGTGATCCTACACATGTTATTGACATGAGTTCCTTGCAGGTATCAGATAGGGGGGCGCTCATGGCTGAGCCGATCCACATCCTGGATCATAGCGTTCGACATTTACGACGTTGAACAATAGATCATGTCAAGGTCCAGTGGGACAACTATAGTCCACACTCAGCGACCTGGGAGGACGCATATGATATGCGCCAACAGTTTCCATTATTGTTTGATAGATAGACTTATGATACTATGATACACATTATTTCGACACTTATACTGTGAAACTTCGAGACGAAGTTTAGACCAAGAGGTGGTGTATGTAACATCCCACTCTTGCGCACTGAGTGAACTTATTCTTTGAGGACACTTACTCACAAGTGATCCGAATTATTATACTATTAAACATTTGATCACGATTATGAGGCATTATGAATTGATGACATGTTATTATGTTGCATTGACATAGACATGTGCCATTGACTCGATTTTCCTAAGTGTGCATGATTTTGTACCTCGAGGATGAAGAGGCATCAATGGAACCCCTTGGACTCCAGATCAAGTCGGGGAGTGAACCATTGGGGTTTGATTGTTTTATATGTGATATTAGTGCATCTGATTAGATGATATGTTTATGGATATATTTCTGACATGATTCGTTGATGATGTAGGTTGACGATAACTTGTCGACTAGACTCACATGTGGAATAGAGGGGTCACACACGACTACCAGAGATGTTGAGGGAGAGGTGTGGACAACAGCTCTGTCACAACCTACTAGAACTCCTGCCGTGGCTCGAACTAAAGGTTAACGATTACCTAGTTCGAGGAGACCCACGATGTCGTGAGGGCCGACTACGACAGTCACTCACGATGATTCTAAGGGGCACGCAATAAGGCAGGGGCCTTATTCCTTAGAGGCCCTTAGTCTCCCACAAGATCACCTGGCGGAGTATTGACTCCTGGGTTTTTTTTATGTCTACCAAGTCAGTTAAGAGGCGAGTGGCACCCTTGAAGCACGTGGTGCATCCTGAAGGGCACGCCACGCAAGAAAAATGGAAAGAGGTGAGTGGCACCCTTGGAGCACGTGGTGCATCCCGAAGGGCACGTCACATTGTTAATTAATAAAAGAATAAACTTAGATGGCCTTAGGATGAATAACGCGATAAGAAAAATTTAAAACTTCTCCCCTAATAAAATGTTGCCCAGCCTCGAAAATTAAAATCTAGGTCTAGGGGAAACGTGTGGTAAAATAAAATTATTTTTGTAAAAAATAAAATAAAATAAAATAAAATAAAATAAAATAAAATAAAATAAAATAAAATAAAATAAAATAATAATAATCATCATTAATCATGAGTTGAGATGGGGAGTGAGTAATTCTTTTAATAAAAATAAAATAAAAATCTTTGGGGATAAAATTTAAAAAGGGGAAATAATTGTTTTAGTATATAATGCTAATAAAAATTTTATTCCTTAAAAAGAAAAAGGGGGAAAAAGGGTAAGTTTCTACACCTACCTTTTGAGTTTTAAATGAAAAGGGAAAGAGGGAAATCTAAAATAATTAGGAAACTAGGGAAAAGCAGGAAACATAAAAAGAAAAGGGAAACACAAGGAAAAATCAGAAAGTCTAACTTAGTAAGGTATCTAGCATTAAAGAACCTTCTAAATTAAACTGAACTAGTAAATTAATAATGGGGAAAGTCATTAAAACCTGTAAGGGAATTTGGGGACACCTAGGAGCGATTCTAGGAATGACTCTAGGTGAGTGAGGGAAATAAGGGTAATGAATTAATTAAAGAAATTAGTTTTTGGAGGAATGAAGGGGATGGGTGACACATGTACGGGGAGGATTATTATGAATTAAGTTTATGAAAAATAATTTAAAAGGGATTTTGGGAAAGTTTTTGACTTCGAAACTCTATATAATGAAGGGAGGAGAAGGAGGATAGAAAAAAACTTCTGTTTGCGTAACGTTACACTATAGAAATTTATACTTGACTGACTTAGCTTGTCGGAGTTGGGATACCCAGCTCGGTGAGGAGTGGTAGCTCGACCTTGCGAGGTGAGCTGGGAGCTAGCTGATTCTTTGGTTAGTGTGCATGGCCCCTTTGCGGCTCGGGGGGCTAAGGGGGAAGAAGAGTACCCTTAACGTTGGCTGGGAGGTAATCGTGAAGTCTCATCGGTCGACAAGTGGGAGTTGCATAGAGCGCGTGGGACATCAACTCAGAGCGGGTGATTGGGCAACAATATGCTTCCTTTATTTCTGCGTGGTAGATTGTTAGTATGATTTATGCTTTCGGTTCTGTACACTTAATCAAGTAAAGAATATGATAGTCTTAGCATTCTAGTTGATGACTGAAGTTTCCCCTTAGCCTTAGCTTAATGTTGATTGATTTCCCATGGCCTTCGATCCCTGCATGCCTTGACCGTCTTGAGGTCTATTGATTGCGATGATTGTGGTTTATTTTTTCCTTCATCCCTAGCTTCTCAGTCCGCGCCTGAGCAGTCGACTAGGAGCCTGATCTACGATCGTCGCTTCGACGTTAATAGACCTATGGATCTCAACGCCTTGCTTTTCTATGCGTGGATGATGAGCGAAGGATGTTCTTGCCAGTCGTCTGTCCATGTTGATTGTTCCAGGTAGTGTGTAGTCTTGCACCTTATTATGTTGAGTAAATCCGCCATTGCTATCGTTCCTAGTTCCATAATTATAACTTTGTGTTTTTATGCATTGATGGATAAAATCTTAACCCTGCGTTTTATGTATTGATGGATAATCATAACTCTGTGTTTTTATGCATTGATGGACAAAATCTTAACCATGCGTTTTATGTATTGACTGATAATTATAACTCTGCGTTTTTATACATTGATGGATAAATTTTAACCCTGCGTTCTATATTCTTGGATAATTAAAATCTGCGTTTTATCTTAATGATCAATTTAGCTCTGCATGGGATACCTCCCTCACAGCATAACCCTGTGTGGTTTTTTTGATGGCCATTTTCGCAGCATCCCTTTTTCATACCTCTGCATCTTAAATTTATGAAGACGATGTTAGTCTATGATGTCCAATTGATTGACAACCTTCGCTTGACTGAGTTTGATGGAAAACCTACACGAGGGAATTCACCCATCTTAAATATATAACCAGTTGCAAATGAAACCTTATTCCTTGCGTAGGCTAGCAACTAGACTCTAGCTTCCAAGAGTGTTAGAATGCCAATTTCCATATTTGTACCTGTGTGACGGTTGTGCTCTTCTTGACTTCTGCGACCAACCATTTTTTTTTTTTATGGACTCCAGGACTGCAAATTTTGTTTTAGAATAAGAAATAATCCTCAACCTGTGACCATATCCTAAGAATCCTGTGTTGACTCGATGGTTTAAAATCTAGCGATGATGACAATCTTCTCCAGGTGCCTTTGCCTTCTCTGTTCACATTTTTTTGTGTGGATTGGCTTTCTGGACAAATGTTCATTGTACTGCAACATGTTTTGAATATAATTAGTGAGTAAGATCTGGTACAATCAATTGATTGCAAACTTTACGAGTGGATGGACATCCAGAAGTCTCTTTTTCAGCAAAATTTAATTGCCTTGTATGCGTCAAAGAAGTCTGACTCTCTGGTTTCACGCTCCACTTCTTGTTGACCAGTTTGGGCCTACGTTTTTCTACACCTGGCCAATGAAATTTTTATTGTGAATTAACCTATTTCCGAAGGTGAATTTACTTGCCTCTTGACTGCGAAGTCAGACGCTTTTTCCACTAAGAAGTTGCCCGTTTTGGTGTTATTCCCCTCTTTGCATAGCATGTATTTTTGCTGGGTTGATTGTGTTGAATTTATTGCTGCAAATTGTACCCACATCTTGCTGTATTACCAATTCCTTGCAACATGTAATACCAATTACTCATACATCGATTTGCATATTAAATGGTGAAAACAAGGTGATTTCCTTCTGATATGTCTCTGTACAACGATTCTGCTTGTTTAAAGTTGACTGCGTTGCTGCCTTAAGGACCATGATTTGGACCACAAATTTGCCATGAAAATGATGACTGTGTTTTCCAGTTATTTACCACGAGTTTGACATTAAAACGATGACTGTGTTTTCCTGTTATTTACCCCAAATTTTCCATTAAGTGTGGACTGCGTTTGCCGTCGAATGGCCACGAGTTTTCCTTAAATGTTGCTGCGCCTTTTAATCTGGAAATGACAACAAATCTAGACAACTAACTAAATGTTTCAGCGTTCATACCCTTGAGTTTTACCTTTACCTGGCAATGTGTCTAGTTGACATTGTTGGTTTTGAACAACTTTCCTCCCTTTTATTTAGCGGTATTAAGTATTGGTATAGGATATTTTTTTGCAATGACGTCGACTGTAGTGAATAGTTCTAAATGACATTAATTATGATTAGGCCATACAATTAAATCCCTTTAGACGATTATGGTAGTAAATCTTATTAAGTGCGTATGGCAATAAATCTTATTTAATACATATGGCAGTAAATCTATGTTAATACATATGGCAGTAAATCTTATTAAAGGAATTTGGTAGTAAATGTAATTATAGGTATATGGCCTTAGTTTCTCATTGAATGTATATGGCTTTATGGCATTGACACTTCTTAGCAGATTCTTTTAATGTTCATAGACAATTGTCATTTGGTACGGTTAGTATAGATAGACAACATGATGCAATTGAAGGTGTTGATAAGCATTTCATTGTAGCTTCCTGCCTTGATATGGTTAATGTTGTTATATGATGTCATTTGTTAGTAAGATTGTAATGTTGGGATTAATTTAGAACTGCCCCAAATTAATTGGAACTTAATGAAATGAGATTGGTGAGTCTTGACTAAAGGTAAGTTACACTGGCTAAGTAAACTGTAAATAAATGATAAAATTAAATTTGTAATTATCCACATCAGACTAGATGAATGGGTTGGGTTGTTGCGCAGCCATGTAACAACTTGCATTTTCTTGTTGACGTCACCTTGTGTCTTGTCGACCAGTTGCTTGTGGTGTGGGTGTAGTTTCTTTGTCCATTGTTTCGTCCTAGCATGTCGGATTTATATAGAGTCTTCGGTCCATATAGGATGTGTTGTGCCAAGTTATTGACGTGTCTATCACCTAGGGACAACATGATTCCTAATGAGGGGATCATGGTGCACTCCATTGGGTAGTGGTGAACAAGAACTTGGTCGGGTTTGGTGCGTTCTGTGTGGGTGTTGTCGAGAATTGTAAGATGCTTTTGGCCCCTGGGTAGAACGCCCTCATTATGTTTGGTTCGCGTGCCTTGAGGTCTAGTCTTGTTCGTCAAGGCCGTTGTGTTGGGAGGGGGATGTTGTCTCTTATCTTGTAGGCATGTCTTGTTTTCGTTGGGCAGGTAGTTGTTCCTCCTTGTTGTTTTACGCATGGTTCGCCTAGTTGCCCTTGTGCTAGTGCAGGGAGTCGTAGATGTCTGTTTCCTATTCGGCGGGAGTGGTGCTCACCGTCAGGTGTGTTGTCTAGTTGTAATCGTTTTGTCTTCTTGTTAAAAAGAAAATAATTTTTTTTTTTCACTACTTCTTCGCTGGTAGTCGTAATGATGGGGTTGTTACACTATGCAAACATTTTCGATTTCACAGTACTACATACTCTAATGTTGATCTCTTCTTTTTTAAAAGTAACCATAATATGCACAGTGATTCCATTTTCTATATCCAATATCCATTCCTGGCGATCAAATAATAATAGACCCATGATTAATAATCAATAATCAATTGTCATCAAACAAAAACCGGGCCCGATTTAATCACCCACAGGTCCATTTTTAAATCTGGATAGAACCAAAGCACATTTAATGAATCTATCATACACACAAGTCTTCGACAATGTAATTGACATAATCTCGATTCGACAATAACAGTCAACCCAAATTATGTAGCCCTGAGCTTGATATCCATGTGCATTAATATGTACATACTTCCTTTTAAAACAATCATAATATGCATGGTGATTCCCATAAGATGTATGAAGAGAAAAAAACCATATTGACACACATGTATCTCTTTTAAACTTTGACAGAATCATGATCGTGCTTAGTGAAACAATCACTCACATAGGTGCCTTCGAAAATTTAAATGTAATCACGATCGTGCTAGGATTTAACACAATAAGAAAGACCATAATCGACTAAAAGGAAAGCCCGTGGCTCTAGGTAACCATACTTTTCTTCTTGTTCAAAAAAATTCATCATAGAGAGGAAACACAGAGATTCAACCAAGAGATGGTCTTTGAAGTGAGAGAGCCCATGCCTTTATAATTACCACAATCATTAAATTGGTAACCCAAAATCTTGACAGACCCCAGAAGTTTCCCGAGGAAGGTAGAAGCAAGTCAGACTCCAAGTCGGGCTATTTAGAATTTAAATGCAGAGAGGTAACGAAAGTCTGCTTGAATTTTAAAAAAACACAGAGAGCTCATAACCTTTTACATCCTCAAGAATTTACCACCGAGAAGCAACCACATGTAATGAATATAATCTTGGAAGAACAGAGAGCCATGCTCTTTTAAAAAACCATATTCTTTCAACTTATAACCCCGAGATATTGACATAACCATACGAGAATGCTCGAGTGGAAACAAGACAATTCGAGCTCAACAACGTAGGCACACACATATTCCTCTAAAACTTTATTGTAGAGAGGAAACGAGGGTTAATTTGAACAATGAAGGATACTCGAAAACACAGAGAGATCATGTCTCTTTCCAACGCATGGGAGTTCAATAAATTTACAAAAGCAATTGACAGTGAGGCTTCACAACATAACAATCGGTAATTATAGCAGAGATGAGAGGAGCGGGTGTGAAAAATCTCGTGAAAAGAATGCCAGAGTGCAAATCGTATCCATTCGATACATGCACAAGCCTCTATTAAATACTCTGGGTAAAACAAGATTGGACTGTGGAAAGATTTCGGTGAAATGACAATAAAGAACAAGCCATACAAACAATAGCTCGGGGCTTAGCCAAAAAGAACGACACCACTGTCGACAATTGTATTGAAACTTGGATAAAGAATCACAAATATGACCGAGAGGGAAAAAGGGTTGACAACAACTGATACCCAGACTGGTGGTTAAAATACCTCAACAATAAAACTCAGAGGTCGTTGCACCACTGTTACCATTTTTCGCAGAGAATCATCATAAAAAACCAAGATGACCAAGTCAATAGCCAATGCACAGACTTTACAATCAATAACACCCATTACCTTGCTTAAAAATGCTAACATTTCGCAGTAATCAGAGAGAACCCATAACACAATATTGACACTCAGTCCAAAACTCAAGAAAACACAGAACCCATGCAATCCCGAGCCACCATTTGATTCATAATACAGAGATTCCATCATGGATGGAAAGCAAAGAGCCATACCTATGAAAAATCGCTTCAGTGATGAGCTGGTTTGAGTTTTCCCCTTCCAAACCTGAAATTGCGGAGCTTCCACAACCAACAAAGCAATAATGAAACTATGCTAGGGTGACAGGCTCAAGGGAGGTTTGGAGTGATGTGCAGTAAATGCATGCCACTTCCTCACCTAGCCCTATTCAATTCCATGTACGAGCCAACCCATTAACACTTTCCATAAGTTATTCCCAAAATCCCAGTCATTTTTCCCTTAAAATCGCTCACTTCCCCCTATTGCATAATTATTCTGATCTATATCTTCTTGATCTGATGTTTGCATGGTCTGGGAAACCAAACATTTTGAGTTCTTAATCTGTTGGAAACCAAAGTCAAACAATGGCAAACGTCCTTTGCTCCTCTAAAGTCAACAATACATTCATTCTTTGAGAGACATCAGAAGAATTTAATTCTTTAACATGTAGCATTAACCTTAGAGAGGAGAGTTCCAACTCGGTAGACATAATGGCTTCTTGACCATAGACAAGTTGGAAATGAGTGCAACCAGTGCTCACCTTGGTGGTAGTGCGATCTGCCTGAAGGGCATAAGTGAGGGGAGTATGCCATTGATGAGAGTGTGCGATCTAACCGGATTCTTGTTAGTAGACTCAACCTTCCCATTACCTTGAGGATAATAAGTTGATGGGGTAAAATGTTTAACTCCCAATTTAGCTAAAAACTGGGTCATCTTAGCAGAAATAAAAGCGGGACCATTATCTATAATAATTTCCAAAGGAAGACCAAATCTGGAAAATATATTAGTCTCAAGGAAATAAATCACCTGCTCATCCTGCGAATGCTTAAGCGGGACAACTTCAGTCCACTTCATAAAATAGTCTGTGGCTGTCAAGACAAAAACTTGCCCTGCTGAAGATGGAGGATTAATAGGACCAATAAAGTCCAAAACCCATTTTGAAAAAGGAAATTCAAGGAGGATAGGTTGTAAGGACATAGCAGAAAGACGTTCTTTCCTAGCAAACTTCTGGCACTTGTCACAAGATCTTGAAAAAATATAAGAATCACGAAAGATTGAAGGTCAATAACACCCTTTCCTAATATTTTTAAAAGTAAAAGTTTTAGCAGAAAAGTGACCTCCTACATGAATAACAAAATTTGAAGGACCATGAGTCTCTTGTAACAATTTCTGTGCTTCCTCATTTTTCACACAGTGAAGTAACATACCATCGACATATCTCCTAAACAAGAAGTCTCCTATGATGACGTATCTAGAAGATTCGAGACATAGCCTTCTTCTTTGATGGGTATCTAAGTTGTCTGAGAATCTTTGATTTTGCATGTAATAAACTAGATCTTTATACCAAGGATGTCCAACCACCAGAAGGATTTGATTGTCAATGTAAAACAATGTTGATAAAGAGCTATCTTGTTCATCCATTTCTTCACTTGTTTCAGCATGCTGAGCTAAGTGAAAGGCTAAGTCATGTCCCTTGATAGTTTTAGAAGTCATGATAGTTAGATCATGCTCCTAGATCTTGGCAAGCCAATGTGCAAGCTTCCCTGAAAGATAAGTCTGTGAGAGTAAAAACTTGACGGCAGGTAAAGGGATTTTTACCAGCGTATGCTTACCTAAGATGAAGTGGAAAAAATTTTCAACAGCTTTAACAAGAGCAAAAGCATTCTTTTCAACAAAAGAATATTTAGACTCATCATTTGACAAAATTTGACTAATGTAAGCCACTAGTTTTTCATTATATTGATCATCACATTGCATGCGGATAGTAGAAACTACTTCCTCTGTGACATTAATATATATCATAAATTCTTTCTCAAAATGTGGCTTTGCCAAAACCAGTGCAGAACTAATTGCCTTCTTGATCCCTATGAAATAATTTTCGACATCATATGTCCAAGAAAAGGAGCGATCTTGCTTAAGAAGATTGTGAATTGACTTGACCATTATAGCGAAATCATGAACAAACCTATGGACAAAGTTAATAACACCCATAAAGGCTTGAACCTCCGTTTTGGAAGTAGGAGCACGGAAATTTACGATAGCAACAATCCTTTCGGGGTCTATGCTTATTCCTGAATCAGAGACAATGTGCCCCAGGAGCTTGCCCTTGGTAACAATGGAAATAAACTTAGAAGGATTTAAATAAATGCCCAATTTCTTGCATCGCATGAGAATCTTTCTAAGATGACCGAAATGATCTGATCGATTTTTAGAATATACATTTAAGTCATCAAGATAAATCTGAATAATTTTACCGACTAAATCGTCAAAATCTATTTGCATATCTCATTGGAAAGTGGCACTTGCATTAGATAAGACAAAAGGCATACATTCATAAGTGAAAGTGCCCCAATGTGTAATAAAAGTGGTTTTATATTTATATGTCATTTTTACCTTGATTTGATTGTAACTAGAAAAATCGTCGAGTAAGGACATCATCCGTGACCCTGTAACTTGCTGCAAAATCATTTCCATATTAGGGAGAGGAAAATGGTCTTTAATACTGTCTTTATTCAATGTGAGAAAATCAACGCATAATCTAATCTGACCAGTTGCTTTCCGAATGAGAAACAAATTAGAAACCCACTTAGAATACTTAACATGGAAAATTATCCGAGCCTTCAAGAGTTTTTCCAACTCTTTTCGAATAGTTGCTTCCAATGCAGGGTTAATGGGTCTTTGTTTTTTCCTAACCGATTTTATGCCCTCCTTTATATGAATGGCATGCTGTATAAGAGAAGGATCAAAACCACGAAGATCCTCATAAGACCAAGCAAAAACATCTTGAAATTCACCAAGCAACTTAATGAACTTCAATTTTTCTTCATCAAAACATTGGGCACCTATTTTAACATTCTTTGGACACTCGGGTGTTCCAATGTTCAAGTAAATGGTTTCACCCACTTTCCTTTTTGACTTCTCTTCTTTATGTTTTTCTTTATTGCCTACATCACTCGATGAAAATGAACTTTCTAGAGGAGTCAAGCCCTTAGGAATTTTGTTATCTTCCATTGATATAATTTCCTTAAGCTTATAAGGTTCATTTTGAATGAAAGCACATATGCTCTCATCACTAGGGAAGACCTACCATGACTCTACATCGTCAGGGATATGTGGATGATACAAATATTGAAAGGTGCAATCAGGTCTTTGTGGCAGAAGTTGCCGGGTAGGAGAGGCTGCAAAAACAACTAACTTGTCAGCCATTGAGTTCAATTCCCTTTTAACACAAGTAATGTTGAAATATATCAAGTTCGAGATAAGTGCCCAAATAGTTTGGGTGTAATGTTTCATTAAATTGTTGCTAGGAGAATATATCTTACGTACAAGGTTTACAACAAGTTCGGAATCCCCAAAAACTGTAAGGTGACCACAACCTAAATTATAGGCATTTTCAATGCCTAGTAGTAATGCTTCAAATTCACCGACATTGTTAGTGCAGACAAACTCTAACCTATAGGAAAAGTTGTGAATTTTACCCACATGAGAGTACAAGATAATACCAACTCCGTTTCCTTCATTGGAGCATGAACCATCAAAGTGCATATGCCACATCCCATTTTCTATGTCGATTTGTTCCAAGGTAGTGATTTCCTCATCTGCAAAGATGGAATACACTCCTAAGTCCTCCTCGATATAATTTACATTAGGCTATGGAATGCTTTCAATGTAAGGTGATATTCTTCCCTCCCTTAGGACTATAATGATTTTACCATTCCGAGGAACATATAAGTGTGTCCCGTCGAGTGAGAGGTATCCACCTGTCAAAGTTTGCCAATCTCTTCCTAAGATGATTGAGTAATTACTCACTGGTATATCCATTACCTGAATATTAAGGGTTGTCCTTATTTCATGATGCACACACAAAACCAAGGTCACATCCTTGATTTTACCTATGGTTGTTTGTTGTAAACTATTATAAGAGAGCATTCTTCTGGAGTTTTCATTTGTACAAGAGAAGCCTATCTCTTCCATATTAATCTTCGACATTACACTTGGGCCCGAATCACCGTCAATGAGACAACAATGGGCTATTTTTTCCATAATCTTTACAGAAATAAAAAACGGGGGTTTTTTGACAGGTGTCTGAAATTATGTACACCTACTTTATTGACAGTTGAATCCTCTTCATCTACCTCTTTAGAGAGGTTGGCTACAATGGAAGATTTTCCTTCCATGAATTTTTCCGGATGCTTTTGTTGCTCAGGGACGACAACCATGTCTAGGAGGGTAACATCAGCTTTAATATTGGCCAATTGATTGAGAATGTTGTACTTGGAAGAGGGAAGAGGGGAGGTAGTTCCTTTACTGTCAGGAGCCTTAGAAACCTGAACAGTAACAACTGGTGAAGATGATCTTGGGATAGAAGAAGTGTGAGGAGGATCATATTTACCTTTCAGAGCATATGATTTATACCTAGTATTTATGATCATAACATCCTCTGGCTCTGCAAAATCTAGAAAAACAATAGTAGTTTCAGGCCTTTTACAAAATATTTTATCTCCGACACTCTTATTTACCTCATAGGTACTTTCCTCATGGTGTTCCTCGCAAAAGTTACACCAACTATGAGGCATGATGACTTTAGGTTGAAATTTATTTTCATTAGGATTCTTAAAGGGTGGCGAAGAAGAGGATAAGGCCCCAGGGGTAAGTGAGGGGACATTTCCTTTCTGCTCATACACTATCATTTGATCATTCATGTCTTGTACAAGCTATAAGAGGGTGGACATGTCTGTCTATTTAACTGAGTCTCCCTTAGGAAGACATGTTCTTTCAAGATGTTCTTCATACTCTAAACAAGTATGCAAAGTGAAACCAAGGTTATCAATGGCCTTTTCCTCAAGATTATGATAGTAGGGGGAAGGTAGAGAATTATAAGAATGCATGAAAGCGGCTTGGTTCTGAGGGCGAATGAGTTCAGGAATTTGGTTATATAATTTGTTGAAACGCAAGTTGAAAGACTTGATAGTTTCACTGTCTTTATAAGCAATGTTATTGTACTCTCGTAACTGCTCAACTGGGATTTTGGACTGCCCAGAGGTAGACTTGAACCAGTATACTAACTCCTCCCAAGTGGAAAGAATATTAGGAGGAAGGTCAAATAAATCGACCGCTACTTTCCCTACAAGGGAATTGACAAATAAGCGCATACAAGTGTCGTTGTCATTTTCTCCTATGTTATGCCAGGCACTAGAAAATTCCACCAAATTTTCATTCGTAGTGACCGTGTTATTCCCTGAAAACCTAGGGAGATGATCTATGAATTTAGGAAATGGACGAGTAGCATGTGATAGATTAAGAGGGGAGGAAACATGCCCTGGAGTAGTTGTATCATCTTCTTCAAGCTGAAAAAGCCCATACGTTTTTATGACTTTGGTGGGGTTTGTAGTAGATTGGATAGGGACTTGATGACTATACAAGCTACCAATCATCGACGATGTTGAAGGTTGAGATGAAGACGCACCTCCACCACTAGATGCCATTTCGTGAATGATAGGTAGGGGAGAGAGAGACAAAATGGATGAATTAGACAATGTTCTCCTTAGAGTACTTTGTTGTTCTGACAAAACAATGTTTCTTCTTCCTATTTCAACAATAGGGTTGATCTTAGGTGATAAAACTCTTCTTCTCCTAGAGATGCGAGGGTTTAAGGACATGAAAAGTAGATTAAAATTGTAGGAAAAATAAAACTATGGATGATTCCTAGGTTGTCTTTGCCTAGCTTCCCAACGTTCTCAGACATTTATGTCTTGTTCAATCACTGCCGATGAGCGTTCAAGCTCAACCCGGGTATTAGCGGTCTCTAAGATGGTATTAAACAAGGTTAAAGCATTGTTGGTTTGATCTTTAAGACCGAGCTCAATATTGAGCTACCTTGCAACATGTATAGTCATGAAAAAAAGAAGTTGTCAAAGAATCAAAAGTAGAAATATAAATATATTCAATGATAATCAAGCATACAATCCACCATAGAGATATGGAAGATCTCCCTAGTATGGTCACCAAAATAAATGTTGAGGAAAATATATGAATTTATCTTACTCAAGCATTTTCAAATCTTGCTTGGCTAAGGCAAGATAGTCGAGAATATTACCCTATGTTTATAGCCTCAAAATGTGTTTCCCATTTCACAAGTATTAATTACAAGGGCTTAGGCTAATTTTTTTAAAATAAAGATTGTTGCAAAATATAACATTTTTGTATAATTTTTTGAATATAACAGATTGCAAAAGTAAATGTGGAGATCAAAAGCAAAAATACCAAGTCATAGATTAACACAAATGAGACAGAATAACAATCACTTTATTTCATTCTAAGAACCAAAAGTATCCTTCTCTTACAAAAATCCCTGTGGGGGGCATGGACCAAGGTCAAACTTATAAATCCCCGATGAAAACCATACAAAAGGACTCTGACAAGAAGTAAAAGTTGAACTTTAAAATCTGGATCAACTTGCCACAGACTGCTGCCCACTTGACTCTGCACAATATCCTTTATCAACCATGAAACTCAATTCATAAACAAACAAGTCTACATAGACTATCAAAGATAAATCAATACATCTAAAACAAGCATCTAAATGATATGGTTCAACTTTGAACCTTGCTGTCTACAATAGGACCCTGCTGTCAAAAATAGAATTATGCCTTTAATAAATTGAATAATGAATGAAAACTGAACTATCTCAATAAAACTTAAGAGCAAACCTTAGTATGTTTTCTCCTTCTATTCTCCCTTGTTCTTCCTTCTCATTTGGATTTTATACATTCCAAATTAGTTGAAGTAGTTCAACTACCTCATTTAGTTAAGTTAACTAAAACTTAACTAACTTTAGTTTAGGGGAAGTAATAATAATCATAATAATTAAGGGTCTTTTATTAAATAATAACTAAGTGGGTGGAACCCCTTGTGACTCCCTTTTATTTCTTAATAAAAATAAACATAATTAAACAACCAATCAAACACATGCCTCCTTGTGACTCCCACAATTATTTCCAAAATTTGAAATTTGAATATAAAAAATATTTCCAATTATATTCAAAACATGTAAATATCCACAAAATCCCAAAAAATAGTTTACTGTCCAAAACTTTTTGTAGTCCACTGTCCTCAATAAATCAATTATAAAAACATAATCAAAATCCATATTTGCCACTTTAAGAGGCAATTCTTCCTTGGTCACTGCTGTCCCCTTTAGACTTCCCAGAAATAGCCTTAGGTTGGGCGGAACCTTGAGGCTTGATCTCACTAATGGAATGGGATCAATCATCCCTCAAGTGCATACGAGAATACACCGACTTGGCCGAGTCACTTGAAGGAGAGGAGGGAGCAGTAGCAACTTTACCTTTATCATGCACATGATGAGGCTTGGTTTTGAGTCTTTTGCTTGCATGGGAGGATTGTACAGGTGAGTGTGTAGGGGAAATTTGAACATTTGGGTTAACAGGTGGTGGAGGAGGAGGTAATGACAAGTTTTTCCAACCAAGATGGTGGGAGACTGTTGGGTGAACAATCTCTTGCCATCTATCATTCTCGAGAACTTCATGTTGCAAAGATACATGGGGAGGCACAGGGATACCAGAAACATTTTGGGGTTTGGAGGGAGGCCTCTCTGGTCTAGGATGGACTATTCCTTGCCCAATTCAATTGAAAAATCCAACTTTAAAGAGCTGGTTTAACTCTTGAGGATTGACATCGAAATTTATTGAGAATCTAGGCCTTCTAGGCCCTCTGTTCTAGTTTCCTCTGCCCCTACTATTTCGGCCATGACTTCCTCTGCTGAAGAAGCTCATCCTGTATGCAACAATTATTAGCAACTAACTCTTAACATGCCACACATGACATTCTCTTAATACGAAACAAAGTTTGGCTTAGCAATTAAAATCAGACCCATGCAATCCCATCCATAAAATTTATTTAATATTTGTCACATGAGCATGGGGTGAAATAGGGTTCATGGGAAATCTGGGGGGATTGTAATGAGCAAAAAAGTGATATCATGACAAGGATTAAGAACACGATTACTTCTCGACAATTCATTAAATAACCGGCTATGCAAACAATACCAAAACATATTAGTTGCCATCTATCTCTGTGTCAATTTTATCACTGTCATACATAGTTTTAATTTAATTTTCGTGAACAGGGTGTGCAAAATGAATTTGGGATCGCGAGGGGATTTATAAAGAGTGAAAAAAGTGAGAAAAATGAGAGGGATCTATACATATACTGTTCATAAAATAAATTAAATCAATTAACTATCATAACTCTGTTTCAAATTAAATCCAAAAAAATCCACTTCCAAGACCAAAAACATTTAAATGTTCCTCAATTGCATACAGTTTGCTTGCTGTCTTCAATAAAAGAATTTAATTTCCCAAAAATATTCAATCTATACCAATCTGTGCATTCTATATAATGACTATGCAAACATTTCCGATTTCACAGTACTGCATACTCTAATGTTGATCTCTTCTTTTTTAAAAATAACCATAATATTCACAATGATTCCATTTTCTATATCCAATATCCATCCCTGGAAATCAAATAATAATAGACCCATGATTATTGACATAATCTCGATTCGACAACAACAATCAACCCAAAATATGTAGCCCTGATCTTGATATCCGTGTGCATTAATATGTATAGACTTCCTTTAAAAAAAATCATAATATGCATGGTGATTCCCATAAGATGTATGAAGATAACATAACCATATTGACACACATGTATCTCTTTTAAACTTTGACAAAATCATGATCGTGGTTGGTGAAACAATCACTCTTACAAGTACCTTTGAAACTTTAAATGTAATCATGATCATGCTAGGATTTAACACAACAAGAAAGACCATAATCGACTAGAAGGAAAGCCCTCGACTCTAGGTAACCATACTTTTCTTCTTGTTCAAACAAATTCATCATAGAGAAGAAACACAAAGATTCAACCAAGAGATGGTCTTTGAAGTGAGAGAGCTCGTGCCTTTATAATTACCACAATCATTAAACTGGTAACCCAAAATATTGACAGACCCCAGAAGGTGCCCGAGGAAAGTAGAAGCAAGTTAGACTTCAAGTTGGGCTCTTTAGAATTTAAATGCAGAGAGGTAATGAAAGTTTGCTCGACTTTAAAAAAAACACAGAGAGGTCATAACCTTTTACATCCTCAAGAATTTACCACCGAGAAAAAACCACATGTAACAAATATAATCTTGGAAGAACAGAGAGCCATGCACTTTTAAAACACCACAAGCTTTCAACTTATAACCCCAAGATCTTGACAAAACCATATGAGAATGCTCGAGTGGAAACAATGCAATTCGAGCTCAACAACCCAAGCACACACAGGTTCCTCTAAAACTTTATTGCAAAGAGGAAACAAGGGTTAATTTGAACAATGAAGGATACTCGAAAACACAGAGAGAACATGTCTCTTTCCAACAACCGGGAGGTCGATAAATTTCGAAAAACAATTGACAGTGAGGCTTCACAACATAACAGTTGGTCATTATAGAAGAGATGAGAGGAGCGGGTGTGAAAACTCTCGCGAAAATAATGCCAGAGCGCAACTCGTATCCATTCGATACATACATAGGCCTCTATTAAACACTCTGGGAAAAACAAGATTAGACTGTTGAAAGGTTTCGGTGAAATGACAGTAAAGAACAAGCCATACAAACAATAGCTTGGGGCTTAGCCAAAAATAACCACACCACTGTCGACAGTTTCATTGCAAGTTGGATAAAGAATCACAACAACGACCAAGAGGGAAAAAGGGTTGACAACAACTGATACCCAAACTGGTGGTTTAAACCCCTCAACAATAAAACTTAGAGCTTGTTGCACCACTGTTACCATTTTTCATAGAGAATCATCATAAAAAACCAAGCCGACCGAGTCAATAACCAATGCACAAACTTTACAATCAATAACACCCATTACCTCACTTAAAAATGCCAACATTTCGCAGTAATCACAGAGAATCCATAACACAATATCGTCACTTAGTCGAAAACTCAAGAAAACACATAACCCATGCAATCCTGAGCCACCATTTGATTCATAATAAAGAGAGTCCATCATGCATGGAAAGAAAAGAGCCTTGCCTGTGAAAAATCACTTCAATGACGAGCTGGTTTGAGTTTTCCCCTTCCAAACCTGAAATTGCATAGCTTCCACAACCAACAGAGCAACAATGCAACTATGCTAGGGTGACGGGATCAAGGGAGGTTTGGAGTGATGTGCAGTAAATTCACATCGCTTCCTCACCTGGTCCTATTCAATTCCATGTATGAGCCAACCCATTAACATAAAATCCACCGTAAAAATCAAACCATATCCAATATATAATTCAATGCCATATCCTTTCTATAGATTCAATGCCATATCTATTGTATAGTGCACCACCCGAAAAAATATCATAACTATACGTTAACCTTATGTCATAACTTCAA
>ML820723.1:145855-158785 GCA_009831015.1 Picea engelmannii
TTGACAGACCCCAGAAGTTTCCCGAGGAAGGTAGAAGCAAGTCAGACTCCAAGTCGGGCTATTTAGAATTTAAATGCAGAGAGGTAACGAAAGTCTGCTTGAATTTTAAAAAAACACAGAGAGCTCATAACCTTTTACATCCTCAAGAATTTACCACCGAGAAGCAACCACATGTAATGAATATAATCTTGGAAGAACAGAGAGCCATGCTCTTTTAAAAAACCATATTCTTTCAACTTATAACCCCGAGATATTGACATAACCATACGAGAATGCTCGAGTGGAAACAAGACAATTCGAGCTCAACAACGTAGGCACACACATATTCCTCTAAAACTTTATTGTAGAGAGGAAACGAGGGTTAATTTGAACAATGAAGGATACTCGAAAACACAGAGAGATCATGTCTCTTTCCAACGCATGGGAGTTCAATAAATTTACAAAAGCAATTGACAGTGAGGCTTCACAACATAACAATCGGTAATTATAGCAGAGATGAGAGGAGCGGGTGTGAAAAATCTCGTGAAAAGAATGCCAGAGTGCAAATCGTATCCATTCGATACATGCACAAGCCTCTATTAAATACTCTGGGTAAAACAAGATTGGACTGTGGAAAGATTTCGGTGAAATGACAATAAAGAACAAGCCATACAAACAATAGCTCGGGGCTTAGCCAAAAAGAACGACACCACTGTCGACAATTGTATTGAAACTTGGATAAAGAATCACAAATATGACCGAGAGGGAAAAAGGGTTGACAACAACTGATACCCAGACTGGTGGTTAAAATACCTCAACAATAAAACTCAGAGGTCGTTGCACCACTGTTACCATTTTTCGCAGAGAATCATCATAAAAAACCAAGATGACCAAGTCAATAGCCAATGCACAGACTTTACAATCAATAACACCCATTACCTTGCTTAAAAATGCTAACATTTCGCAGTAATCAGAGAGAACCCATAACACAATATTGACACTCAGTCCAAAACTCAAGAAAACACAGAACCCATGCAATCCCGAGCCACCATTTGATTCATAATACAGAGATTCCATCATGGATGGAAAGCAAAGAGCCATACCTATGAAAAATCGCTTCAGTGATGAGCTGGTTTGAGTTTTCCCCTTCCAAACCTGAAATTGCGGAGCTTCCACAACCAACAAAGCAATAATGAAACTATGCTAGGGTGACAGGCTCAAGGGAGGTTTGGAGTGATGTGCAGTAAATGCATGCCACTTCCTCACCTAGCCCTATTCAATTCCATGTACGAGCCAACCCATTAACACTTTCCATAAGTTATTCCCAAAATCCCAGTCATTTTTCCCTTAAAATCGCTCACTTCCCCCTATTGCATAATTATTCTGATCTATATCTTCTTGATCTGATGTTTGCATGGTCTGGGAAACCAAACATTTTGAGTTCTTAATCTGTTGGAAACCAAAGTCAAACAATGGCAAACGTCCTTTGCTCCTCTAAAGTCAACAATACATTCATTCTTTGAGAGACATCAGAAGAATTTAATTCTTTAACATGTAGCATTAACCTTAGAGAGGAGAGTTCCAACTCGGTAGACATAATGGCTTCTTGACCATAGACAAGTTGGAAATGAGTGCAACCAGTGCTCACCTTGGTGGTAGTGCGATCTGCCTGAAGGGCATAAGTGAGGGGAGTATGCCATTGATGAGAGTGTGCGATCTAACCGGATTCTTGTTAGTAGACTCAACCTTCCCATTACCTTGAGGATAATAAGTTGATGGGGTAAAATGTTTAACTCCCAATTTAGCTAAAAACTGGGTCATCTTAGCAGAAATAAAAGCGGGACCATTATCTATAATAATTTCCAAAGGAAGACCAAATCTGGAAAATATATTAGTCTCAAGGAAATAAATCACCTGCTCATCCTGCGAATGCTTAAGCGGGACAACTTCAGTCCACTTCATAAAATAGTCTGTGGCTGTCAAGACAAAAACTTGCCCTGCTGAAGATGGAGGATTAATAGGACCAATAAAGTCCAAAACCCATTTTGAAAAAGGAAATTCAAGGAGGATAGGTTGTAAGGACATAGCAGAAAGACGTTCTTTCCTAGCAAACTTCTGGCACTTGTCACAAGATCTTGAAAAAATATAAGAATCACGAAAGATTGAAGGTCAATAACACCCTTTCCTAATATTTTTAAAAGTAAAAGTTTTAGCAGAAAAGTGACCTCCTACATGAATAACAAAATTTGAAGGACCATGAGTCTCTTGTAACAATTTCTGTGCTTCCTCATTTTTCACACAGTGAAGTAACATACCATCGACATATCTCCTAAACAAGAAGTCTCCTATGATGACGTATCTAGAAGATTCGAGACATAGCCTTCTTCTTTGATGGGTATCTAAGTTGTCTGAGAATCTTTGATTTTGCATGTAATAAACTAGATCTTTATACCAAGGATGTCCAACCACCAGAAGGATTTGATTGTCAATGTAAAACAATGTTGATAAAGAGCTATCTTGTTCATCCATTTCTTCACTTGTTTCAGCATGCTGAGCTAAGTGAAAGGCTAAGTCATGTCCCTTGATAGTTTTAGAAGTCATGATAGTTAGATCATGCTCCTAGATCTTGGCAAGCCAATGTGCAAGCTTCCCTGAAAGATAAGTCTGTGAGAGTAAAAACTTGACGGCAGGTAAAGGGATTTTTACCAGCGTATGCTTACCTAAGATGAAGTGGAAAAAATTTTCAACAGCTTTAACAAGAGCAAAAGCATTCTTTTCAACAAAAGAATATTTAGACTCATCATTTGACAAAATTTGACTAATGTAAGCCACTAGTTTTTCATTATATTGATCATCACATTGCATGCGGATAGTAGAAACTACTTCCTCTGTGACATTAATATATATCATAAATTCTTTCTCAAAATGTGGCTTTGCCAAAACCAGTGCAGAACTAATTGCCTTCTTGATCCCTATGAAATAATTTTCGACATCATATGTCCAAGAAAAGGAGCGATCTTGCTTAAGAAGATTGTGAATTGACTTGACCATTATAGCGAAATCATGAACAAACCTATGGACAAAGTTAATAACACCCATAAAGGCTTGAACCTCCGTTTTGGAAGTAGGAGCACGGAAATTTACGATAGCAACAATCCTTTCGGGGTCTATGCTTATTCCTGAATCAGAGACAATGTGCCCCAGGAGCTTGCCCTTGGTAACAATGGAAATAAACTTAGAAGGATTTAAATAAATGCCCAATTTCTTGCATCGCATGAGAATCTTTCTAAGATGACCGAAATGATCTGATCGATTTTTAGAATATACATTTAAGTCATCAAGATAAATCTGAATAATTTTACCGACTAAATCGTCAAAATCTATTTGCATATCTCATTGGAAAGTGGCACTTGCATTAGATAAGACAAAAGGCATACATTCATAAGTGAAAGTGCCCCAATGTGTAATAAAAGTGGTTTTATATTTATATGTCATTTTTACCTTGATTTGATTGTAACTAGAAAAATCGTCGAGTAAGGACATCATCCGTGACCCTGTAACTTGCTGCAAAATCATTTCCATATTAGGGAGAGGAAAATGGTCTTTAATACTGTCTTTATTCAATGTGAGAAAATCAACGCATAATCTAATCTGACCAGTTGCTTTCCGAATGAGAAACAAATTAGAAACCCACTTAGAATACTTAACATGGAAAATTATCCGAGCCTTCAAGAGTTTTTCCAACTCTTTTCGAATAGTTGCTTCCAATGCAGGGTTAATGGGTCTTTGTTTTTTCCTAACCGATTTTATGCCCTCCTTTATATGAATGGCATGCTGTATAAGAGAAGGATCAAAACCACGAAGATCCTCATAAGACCAAGCAAAAACATCTTGAAATTCACCAAGCAACTTAATGAACTTCAATTTTTCTTCATCAAAACATTGGGCACCTATTTTAACATTCTTTGGACACTCGGGTGTTCCAATGTTCAAGTAAATGGTTTCACCCACTTTCCTTTTTGACTTCTCTTCTTTATGTTTTTCTTTATTGCCTACATCACTCGATGAAAATGAACTTTCTAGAGGAGTCAAGCCCTTAGGAATTTTGTTATCTTCCATTGATATAATTTCCTTAAGCTTATAAGGTTCATTTTGAATGAAAGCACATATGCTCTCATCACTAGGGAAGACCTACCATGACTCTACATCGTCAGGGATATGTGGATGATACAAATATTGAAAGGTGCAATCAGGTCTTTGTGGCAGAAGTTGCCGGGTAGGAGAGGCTGCAAAAACAACTAACTTGTCAGCCATTGAGTTCAATTCCCTTTTAACACAAGTAATGTTGAAATATATCAAGTTCGAGATAAGTGCCCAAATAGTTTGGGTGTAATGTTTCATTAAATTGTTGCTAGGAGAATATATCTTACGTACAAGGTTTACAACAAGTTCGGAATCCCCAAAAACTGTAAGGTGACCACAACCTAAATTATAGGCATTTTCAATGCCTAGTAGTAATGCTTCAAATTCACCGACATTGTTAGTGCAGACAAACTCTAACCTATAGGAAAAGTTGTGAATTTTACCCACATGAGAGTACAAGATAATACCAACTCCGTTTCCTTCATTGGAGCATGAACCATCAAAGTGCATATGCCACATCCCATTTTCTATGTCGATTTGTTCCAAGGTAGTGATTTCCTCATCTGCAAAGATGGAATACACTCCTAAGTCCTCCTCGATATAATTTACATTAGGCTATGGAATGCTTTCAATGTAAGGTGATATTCTTCCCTCCCTTAGGACTATAATGATTTTACCATTCCGAGGAACATATAAGTGTGTCCCGTCGAGTGAGAGGTATCCACCTGTCAAAGTTTGCCAATCTCTTCCTAAGATGATTGAGTAATTACTCACTGGTATATCCATTACCTGAATATTAAGGGTTGTCCTTATTTCATGATGCACACACAAAACCAAGGTCACATCCTTGATTTTACCTATGGTTGTTTGTTGTAAACTATTATAAGAGAGCATTCTTCTGGAGTTTTCATTTGTACAAGAGAAGCCTATCTCTTCCATATTAATCTTCGACATTACACTTGGGCCCGAATCACCGTCAATGAGACAACAATGGGCTATTTTTTCCATAATCTTTACAGAAATAAAAAACGGGGGTTTTTTGACAGGTGTCTGAAATTATGTACACCTACTTTATTGACAGTTGAATCCTCTTCATCTACCTCTTTAGAGAGGTTGGCTACAATGGAAGATTTTCCTTCCATGAATTTTTCCGGATGCTTTTGTTGCTCAGGGACGACAACCATGTCTAGGAGGGTAACATCAGCTTTAATATTGGCCAATTGATTGAGAATGTTGTACTTGGAAGAGGGAAGAGGGGAGGTAGTTCCTTTACTGTCAGGAGCCTTAGAAACCTGAACAGTAACAACTGGTGAAGATGATCTTGGGATAGAAGAAGTGTGAGGAGGATCATATTTACCTTTCAGAGCATATGATTTATACCTAGTATTTATGATCATAACATCCTCTGGCTCTGCAAAATCTAGAAAAACAATAGTAGTTTCAGGCCTTTTACAAAATATTTTATCTCCGACACTCTTATTTACCTCATAGGTACTTTCCTCATGGTGTTCCTCGCAAAAGTTACACCAACTATGAGGCATGATGACTTTAGGTTGAAATTTATTTTCATTAGGATTCTTAAAGGGTGGCGAAGAAGAGGATAAGGCCCCAGGGGTAAGTGAGGGGACATTTCCTTTCTGCTCATACACTATCATTTGATCATTCATGTCTTGTACAAGCTATAAGAGGGTGGACATGTCTGTCTATTTAACTGAGTCTCCCTTAGGAAGACATGTTCTTTCAAGATGTTCTTCATACTCTAAACAAGTATGCAAAGTGAAACCAAGGTTATCAATGGCCTTTTCCTCAAGATTATGATAGTAGGGGGAAGGTAGAGAATTATAAGAATGCATGAAAGCGGCTTGGTTCTGAGGGCGAATGAGTTCAGGAATTTGGTTATATAATTTGTTGAAACGCAAGTTGAAAGACTTGATAGTTTCACTGTCTTTATAAGCAATGTTATTGTACTCTCGTAACTGCTCAACTGGGATTTTGGACTGCCCAGAGGTAGACTTGAACCAGTATACTAACTCCTCCCAAGTGGAAAGAATATTAGGAGGAAGGTCAAATAAATCGACCGCTACTTTCCCTACAAGGGAATTGACAAATAAGCGCATACAAGTGTCGTTGTCATTTTCTCCTATGTTATGCCAGGCACTAGAAAATTCCACCAAATTTTCATTCGTAGTGACCGTGTTATTCCCTGAAAACCTAGGGAGATGATCTATGAATTTAGGAAATGGACGAGTAGCATGTGATAGATTAAGAGGGGAGGAAACATGCCCTGGAGTAGTTGTATCATCTTCTTCAAGCTGAAAAAGCCCATACGTTTTTATGACTTTGGTGGGGTTTGTAGTAGATTGGATAGGGACTTGATGACTATACAAGCTACCAATCATCGACGATGTTGAAGGTTGAGATGAAGACGCACCTCCACCACTAGATGCCATTTCGTGAATGATAGGTAGGGGAGAGAGAGACAAAATGGATGAATTAGACAATGTTCTCCTTAGAGTACTTTGTTGTTCTGACAAAACAATGTTTCTTCTTCCTATTTCAACAATAGGGTTGATCTTAGGTGATAAAACTCTTCTTCTCCTAGAGATGCGAGGGTTTAAGGACATGAAAAGTAGATTAAAATTGTAGGAAAAATAAAACTATGGATGATTCCTAGGTTGTCTTTGCCTAGCTTCCCAACGTTCTCAGACATTTATGTCTTGTTCAATCACTGCCGATGAGCGTTCAAGCTCAACCCGGGTATTAGCGGTCTCTAAGATGGTATTAAACAAGGTTAAAGCATTGTTGGTTTGATCTTTAAGACCGAGCTCAATATTGAGCTACCTTGCAACATGTATAGTCATGAAAAAAAGAAGTTGTCAAAGAATCAAAAGTAGAAATATAAATATATTCAATGATAATCAAGCATACAATCCACCATAGAGATATGGAAGATCTCCCTAGTATGGTCACCAAAATAAATGTTGAGGAAAATATATGAATTTATCTTACTCAAGCATTTTCAAATCTTGCTTGGCTAAGGCAAGATAGTCGAGAATATTACCCTATGTTTATAGCCTCAAAATGTGTTTCCCATTTCACAAGTATTAATTACAAGGGCTTAGGCTAATTTTTTTAAAATAAAGATTGTTGCAAAATATAACATTTTTGTATAATTTTTTGAATATAACAGATTGCAAAAGTAAATGTGGAGATCAAAAGCAAAAATACCAAGTCATAGATTAACACAAATGAGACAGAATAACAATCACTTTATTTCATTCTAAGAACCAAAAGTATCCTTCTCTTACAAAAATCCCTGTGGGGGGCATGGACCAAGGTCAAACTTATAAATCCCCGATGAAAACCATACAAAAGGACTCTGACAAGAAGTAAAAGTTGAACTTTAAAATCTGGATCAACTTGCCACAGACTGCTGCCCACTTGACTCTGCACAATATCCTTTATCAACCATGAAACTCAATTCATAAACAAACAAGTCTACATAGACTATCAAAGATAAATCAATACATCTAAAACAAGCATCTAAATGATATGGTTCAACTTTGAACCTTGCTGTCTACAATAGGACCCTGCTGTCAAAAATAGAATTATGCCTTTAATAAATTGAATAATGAATGAAAACTGAACTATCTCAATAAAACTTAAGAGCAAACCTTAGTATGTTTTCTCCTTCTATTCTCCCTTGTTCTTCCTTCTCATTTGGATTTTATACATTCCAAATTAGTTGAAGTAGTTCAACTACCTCATTTAGTTAAGTTAACTAAAACTTAACTAACTTTAGTTTAGGGGAAGTAATAATAATCATAATAATTAAGGGTCTTTTATTAAATAATAACTAAGTGGGTGGAACCCCTTGTGACTCCCTTTTATTTCTTAATAAAAATAAACATAATTAAACAACCAATCAAACACATGCCTCCTTGTGACTCCCACAATTATTTCCAAAATTTGAAATTTGAATATAAAAAATATTTCCAATTATATTCAAAACATGTAAATATCCACAAAATCCCAAAAAATAGTTTACTGTCCAAAACTTTTTGTAGTCCACTGTCCTCAATAAATCAATTATAAAAACATAATCAAAATCCATATTTGCCACTTTAAGAGGCAATTCTTCCTTGGTCACTGCTGTCCCCTTTAGACTTCCCAGAAATAGCCTTAGGTTGGGCGGAACCTTGAGGCTTGATCTCACTAATGGAATGGGATCAATCATCCCTCAAGTGCATACGAGAATACACCGACTTGGCCGAGTCACTTGAAGGAGAGGAGGGAGCAGTAGCAACTTTACCTTTATCATGCACATGATGAGGCTTGGTTTTGAGTCTTTTGCTTGCATGGGAGGATTGTACAGGTGAGTGTGTAGGGGAAATTTGAACATTTGGGTTAACAGGTGGTGGAGGAGGAGGTAATGACAAGTTTTTCCAACCAAGATGGTGGGAGACTGTTGGGTGAACAATCTCTTGCCATCTATCATTCTCGAGAACTTCATGTTGCAAAGATACATGGGGAGGCACAGGGATACCAGAAACATTTTGGGGTTTGGAGGGAGGCCTCTCTGGTCTAGGATGGACTATTCCTTGCCCAATTCAATTGAAAAATCCAACTTTAAAGAGCTGGTTTAACTCTTGAGGATTGACATCGAAATTTATTGAGAATCTAGGCCTTCTAGGCCCTCTGTTCTAGTTTCCTCTGCCCCTACTATTTCGGCCATGACTTCCTCTGCTGAAGAAGCTCATCCTGTATGCAACAATTATTAGCAACTAACTCTTAACATGCCACACATGACATTCTCTTAATACGAAACAAAGTTTGGCTTAGCAATTAAAATCAGACCCATGCAATCCCATCCATAAAATTTATTTAATATTTGTCACATGAGCATGGGGTGAAATAGGGTTCATGGGAAATCTGGGGGGATTGTAATGAGCAAAAAAGTGATATCATGACAAGGATTAAGAACACGATTACTTCTCGACAATTCATTAAATAACCGGCTATGCAAACAATACCAAAACATATTAGTTGCCATCTATCTCTGTGTCAATTTTATCACTGTCATACATAGTTTTAATTTAATTTTCGTGAACAGGGTGTGCAAAATGAATTTGGGATCGCGAGGGGATTTATAAAGAGTGAAAAAAGTGAGAAAAATGAGAGGGATCTATACATATACTGTTCATAAAATAAATTAAATCAATTAACTATCATAACTCTGTTTCAAATTAAATCCAAAAAAATCCACTTCCAAGACCAAAAACATTTAAATGTTCCTCAATTGCATACAGTTTGCTTGCTGTCTTCAATAAAAGAATTTAATTTCCCAAAAATATTCAATCTATACCAATCTGTGCATTCTATATAATGACTATGCAAACATTTCCGATTTCACAGTACTGCATACTCTAATGTTGATCTCTTCTTTTTTAAAAATAACCATAATATTCACAATGATTCCATTTTCTATATCCAATATCCATCCCTGGAAATCAAATAATAATAGACCCATGATTATTGACATAATCTCGATTCGACAACAACAATCAACCCAAAATATGTAGCCCTGATCTTGATATCCGTGTGCATTAATATGTATAGACTTCCTTTAAAAAAAATCATAATATGCATGGTGATTCCCATAAGATGTATGAAGATAACATAACCATATTGACACACATGTATCTCTTTTAAACTTTGACAAAATCATGATCGTGGTTGGTGAAACAATCACTCTTACAAGTACCTTTGAAACTTTAAATGTAATCATGATCATGCTAGGATTTAACACAACAAGAAAGACCATAATCGACTAGAAGGAAAGCCCTCGACTCTAGGTAACCATACTTTTCTTCTTGTTCAAACAAATTCATCATAGAGAAGAAACACAAAGATTCAACCAAGAGATGGTCTTTGAAGTGAGAGAGCTCGTGCCTTTATAATTACCACAATCATTAAACTGGTAACCCAAAATATTGACAGACCCCAGAAGGTGCCCGAGGAAAGTAGAAGCAAGTTAGACTTCAAGTTGGGCTCTTTAGAATTTAAATGCAGAGAGGTAATGAAAGTTTGCTCGACTTTAAAAAAAACACAGAGAGGTCATAACCTTTTACATCCTCAAGAATTTACCACCGAGAAAAAACCACATGTAACAAATATAATCTTGGAAGAACAGAGAGCCATGCACTTTTAAAACACCACAAGCTTTCAACTTATAACCCCAAGATCTTGACAAAACCATATGAGAATGCTCGAGTGGAAACAATGCAATTCGAGCTCAACAACCCAAGCACACACAGGTTCCTCTAAAACTTTATTGCAAAGAGGAAACAAGGGTTAATTTGAACAATGAAGGATACTCGAAAACACAGAGAGAACATGTCTCTTTCCAACAACCGGGAGGTCGATAAATTTCGAAAAACAATTGACAGTGAGGCTTCACAACATAACAGTTGGTCATTATAGAAGAGATGAGAGGAGCGGGTGTGAAAACTCTCGCGAAAATAATGCCAGAGCGCAACTCGTATCCATTCGATACATACATAGGCCTCTATTAAACACTCTGGGAAAAACAAGATTAGACTGTTGAAAGGTTTCGGTGAAATGACAGTAAAGAACAAGCCATACAAACAATAGCTTGGGGCTTAGCCAAAAATAACCACACCACTGTCGACAGTTTCATTGCAAGTTGGATAAAGAATCACAACAACGACCAAGAGGGAAAAAGGGTTGACAACAACTGATACCCAAACTGGTGGTTTAAACCCCTCAACAATAAAACTTAGAGCTTGTTGCACCACTGTTACCATTTTTCATAGAGAATCATCATAAAAAACCAAGCCGACCGAGTCAATAACCAATGCACAAACTTTACAATCAATAACACCCATTACCTCACTTAAAAATGCCAACATTTCGCAGTAATCACAGAGAATCCATAACACAATATCGTCACTTAGTCGAAAACTCAAGAAAACACATAACCCATGCAATCCTGAGCCACCATTTGATTCATAATAAAGAGAGTCCATCATGCATGGAAAGAAAAGAGCCTTGCCTGTGAAAAATCACTTCAATGACGAGCTGGTTTGAGTTTTCCCCTTCCAAACCTGAAATTGCATAGCTTCCACAACCAACAGAGCAACAATGCAACTATGCTAGGGTGACGGGATCAAGGGAGGTTTGGAGTGATGTGCAGTAAATTCACATCGCTTCCTCACCTGGTCCTATTCAATTCCATGTATGAGCCAACCCATTAACATAAAATCCACCGTAAAAATCAAACCATATCCAATATATAATTCAATGCCATATCCTTTCTATAGATTCAATGCCATATCTATTGTATAGTGCACCACCCGAAAAAATATCATAACTATACGTTAACCTTATGTCATAACTTCAACAATAATAATATGTTAACATTACCATATGTGCCTCCATATAAATCTTTAACAAAACGCATAGTATAACAACTAGGTCCACCATTTCACATTTGTCACAAGGTTTAGATGTAATCTTTTTGTCATAGCTCTAGAACTTATACATAGTTTTTCCTTTTGTTTTGATCAAGCTCCCATTTTATTATATTTTTCATAAACCATATATGGATTTGTAATCAATGTTATAACATAACATAACATGGCACCTGTAAACAACATAATCCTCATACCCATGACACTACCTTGTATTGCAGGTAAATATCAACAACATTTAACAACAATGCATCAACCACCCATTTGTCATATCAATTGAAACCAAGACTGCATCATCAAATGTATAGGAATGTGTAGGTAACATCATAACAACAACAACAACAACATATAAGCGTAACATGTCTATATTTTCGCCTCTAGTCTACAATGGGGTGCCACCTACTAGTTAAATATTATTATCATAAATAAATAATAGAGCTTAGCAATCCTTTGCAGGAATAATTCATCGTTGTGATTTTAATCGTCAACAAGTTTTCTTCCAAGTCGAGTCGGTCCAAGAAAGAAGTAACCTAAAGTTCGAAGTCAAAGCAAACTTAAATACAAGTCGTGTTGAGGCTGAAGCAAGATGGGTCAACTAGAATTGAAATACTCAAGTCGAAATTTCTCCTAGTTGAGTTGACCAAAAATATGTTTGTTGGTCGAATGAGGAAACAAATTGTTAAGAACCAAATATCCATATAGCATAGAAAAACCTCGGAAAAAGTACTCAACACCTTGAAAAAGAGATAATTTCAGATAATAAGCCTCTTCGAGGGGGCAACCTCCTTTTACCTCACTTAAATGTTCAAGTACAAGATGATTCCAAATGAAAATGTCTCCTTGGTATATATAGGAGACTAGGTGGTATAATTACAACTAATGGAGTAAAGCTGACATAAATAAAATAACATTACTAACATAATATGCCCCAATTAAGGGGTAATGAGACAATATTAGGGCTTAACATGCCCCTCCCCTTGAGACAAGTGTTGTCCGCAACGCTTGAGTAACTCTGGATGCTTCTGTATAAAAGACTCATCCTCCCAAGTGAAATCTTCAGCCAGTAGTTTCCTCCATTTAATGAGATACTATGAAATGGATCTATTCCTCAGCTGGCGTATTCTTGTGTCAGTGATGGCTTCAAGCTCCAATATGATTTTTCCTTCCTCATTAAGTTCTGGCAATATAGTTTGAACTGGGATCTTGTCGCCTATAACCTTCTTTAAGCATGAAACATGGAAAACTGGGTGTACTCGTGAAGATGCAGGAAACTCCAATTTGTATGCCATAGTACCAATATTTTGCAACACCTTAT
>ML820723.1:162607-178329 GCA_009831015.1 Picea engelmannii
TGATTTGCGAGAACAAAGCCATTGATACCATACAAATTGATTAGGTTCTAAATATAAGGAAGCAATTCGTACCTTTTGTGTATGTGGCACATTATGTAGATCAAAGAATTGCTCCATCTGAAGTATCCATGTGATTGGGTCCTCGCCATCAAACTTCCTCATATCGATCTTAGGAACGTGGTTGGTCTTCAACCCAAAGTTGGATTTTCTCCATTCTTGATTCACCTTCCTTGTGTCCTCATCATGAATTTCATGGGATGCATTTTCACTTTCAGGTGTCTTCTCTGTTACGAAATTTTTCAATACTTCCATGATCTCCTCTTTTAAACCATCCATCTTTGCCTCCAACTTAGCTTCCATCTCTTGTAGTTCATCTTTTGTTACTATATTCTTTTGTAAATCATTTATATCCCTACTCATTTCTTCACCTTCATCAAGAGTCCACGTAGGATTGTTTGGAGGCTTATTTGGTGTATAAGTTCCCTTTTTGGGTGGCATGTTGGCCAAGTATCACTTTTGAACCTTGATTTTGAGGTGGTTCTGCTATACAGTCTTTCTTCTATTGTATCTCCCAAGTTTCGGCCCTTCTGGGTATGAAACTTTATTTTATGTAGTTCTGTGATATTTCTTCTCTGTAATTCCACAGGTCTGATCAAAATTGGATGTGTCAAGTGGAATTTACGATAACTTCCCCACAACTTGCTGATTTTTGGCCTTTCTAGGAGATGTTACTTGTATAGCGTGCCCCACAAAAAATAATTGACATAAAATTCTGAAACTCGTACCAGAAATACTGAATACTGTCCATGATCCAATGAAACTAGTCCCACTCAATTTGTATACTCTAGGAAGAAGTTATGATTGTTTTACCTGGAACACCTTATTGAGACTAGTCAATAGGACTAGTCAGATACCCTATCTTCCACAGGGTGTATATAAAAATTTAAGATGACCCAGAAGATGAATTTTTTACCACAGATACCTTACTAATTTCTGTGAATATCCTCCAGATTTCAGGGTCTGAAACATTACAGAAATTTTTTTATAGCGAAAATTCCGCAATGACTCAGTTCAGGATGATTCCAAAACCCTATCTTGTATAGGCTGTATCTCCGAAAGTGTAAGGCCTCAGGAGTTTCAATTTTAACCCAACGTACCTTGATCCGTCTACTAAATATCCTCCAAGCCGTTCCTTTTGAAACATTGTAGAAAAAAAGTTATAGCGAAAATGCCAAGGTGTCTCAGATGTAGCAGCGAAACCCCAAGACCTTGAGCTCTGATACCATATGTTAAGAACCACATATCAATATAGCATAGAAAAACATCAGAAAAAGTACTCAATGCCTTGAAAAAGAGATAATTTCAGATAATAAGCCTCTTTGAGGGGGAAACCTCCTTTTACCCCACTTAAATGTTCAAGTACAAGATGATTCCAAATGAAAATGTCTCCTTGGTATATATAGGAGACTAGGAGGTATAATTACAACTAATGGAATAAAGCCAACATAAATAAAATAACATTACTAATGTAATATGCCCCAATAAGGGGTAATGATCCAATATTATGGCTTAACACAAATACGAAAAAGGGTGAGACCAAGTCAAATCTTTAGTGACTAGTAGCTGAGAGGGAAATTATTTTAATATAACCATCAAGTAAAATGCTTACAATTTGAGTTTAAATAAGCACCAACAAAGAATATATGTGGAGGTTTATTTAGACATTCATGAAAAGTTAATATGTATTGAAGTTGATTTGGCATCCGACGACAAAAGGAAAAGCTGGGCAAGTTTCCTTCAAAGAACAACCCGTACCTTCCACCTTGCACACTTTTTGGGGAAATTTTCCATGGTTAGCTAATTGGTCATGTTAGGAAAAAAACCCATGTCGTAGAATTTTAAAATTAGTTTCCATCACTCTATAATCATCATACGAAAATTGCTGTCTAAATTGGTGTTTGGAAATTAATTAATAAAAGTAACCATTTGTATTAATTAAATGAAGGGGGTGCAATGTTTCATTCCAAAAGGACACATTGTTTCAAAGTGACACCCTTTCGAGGACTATATAAGTAACTGAATATGAAGGGAAGAAAGTGACACCCTTTCGAGGACTATATATATATAATGGATTGAATGAAAGTTCATTCTATCAGTTTGGTGCCTGTTTACAAGCTGAGTCTTGTTATGAGGGTTGGATTCCTCATTTTCCCAGTTGGATCTGAGAACTACAAGTTGGGTCTTGTATTAGAGAGTTGGATCTCTCATATTCAGTTGAAGTTGAAGATATTAAAGGATTTATTTTATTTGTATTCATTAAAGTTAAATAAATAAAAGAATGACGTTTTATCTACTTCATATATTTTGTATTATACATGTTTATGAATAATTAATTGAACTGCATATATCTTATTCAATTAATTTAGTTAATCTATGGAAGTGTGAAAAGTAGCCAAAACTTCCAGATATTGATTCACCCCCCCTCTCAGTGTCAGTGTGTGTTTCAACAATTGGTATCATAGTGGGTACCTTCAACACAATTTAAACACTGGAAGGTAGATTATGAATAAATGGGTGGACAAATGGCTCTCTCCACAAATGAAGCTCCCTTATTTGATGGACCAAACTACTCTTCATGGAGGGAAATAATGAAATCGTATCTGAAGTCAAGAGGATCTAGTGTTTGAGACCCAATAGTATCTAAACTTGGTACTCAACTACATCAAAGAACAAATCCAAAACTGCAAAAGAAGCAAAGAAAATTAATTCAATAGCATTAAAGGAAATCCAGAATGGATTGTCAGACCAAGTAAAAGAAAATATGGGACACTGCACCTCTGCTAAAGTACTATGGCTCCAGCTAGAGAATTCTTATCAAAATAAAGAACAAAACAAAGAAATAGAGAATTCTAATCAATTTATAGAACAAAACAAAGAAACAGAGAAATCCAATCAGATTAAAGAACAAAACTCAGAAATGGAGAAATCCAATGAGATTGAAGAACAAAATACAGACAAAGAGAATTCAAATCAGAATAAAGAACAAAACACAGAAGAGACCAATTCCGTCAAAGAATTGATGCAAACCCCGGTCATCAACAGAGAAGACTACTACATCAAGGAATTGATGAATACCTTAGTATTCACTAAAGAAAAACTATTAGATTTTAAGATTGATGTTGTAGATACATTTGAAATGATTAGTATGGAACCATGGAATGGTTTATATATTGAATTTACTAAGGATATTCTTGACTAGCTTGAATATCACACTTATGTGCACTTTAGAAGAGTTGGAGAAACTTCAAAAGAAAGATATGTTGCTACTACAACAATTAGATCAATCTAAAAACCATGAAGAGAAAGATCAAAATACTCTGCTAGAATATAAAGAAGAAGAGATCAATAGATTAAAGACTGAAGTTGTTGATCTAACAAAATAAATGATCGAGTTGAAGGTATATGGAAAAATCAATAAATGCACAAAAGAATTAGAAGAAACAAAATAAATGGTCAACAATCTAAAGACTCAACTTGAAGAAGCTAAGGAAAGTGAAGAATCCCTGAAGAGCCAGTTGACTAAAAAGGAAGAATCGTGCCACATGCTGGAATTGGAAGTCATCAACCTCAAAAGGATTCAGCTATAAAACAAGGAAGAAATCAAAATATTGAAGACTGAAGTTGTTGATCTAACAAAAGAAATAGAAGAGTTGAAGACATATGACAAAACCAATATATTCACATAAGTCTTGGATGAGACAGAAGAAATAGTCATCAGTCTAAAGACTCAACTTGAAGAAGCTAAGGAAATAGAATAAGACTTGAAGATCCAGTTGACTAAAAAGGAAGAAACATGTCACATGTTGGAATTGGAAATTATCAAGCTCAAAAAGAAGAATGAAAAGAAAAAAACAACTGTCAAATTCCAGAACAACTCAACTATCCTGGATAAGATTTGGAATAGTCAAAGACCAATCGATGACAAAACTGGTCTTGGGTACACTAAGAAAGAAGAAGGTGGAAAGTGGAACACCATTCACAAACATTAGAAAGGATTATCCTCCTCAAAAGGAAAAAGTGCAATCACGAACAAAATACAAACCATGAACTTTGTTAAAGGAGGAAGCTATAAAAGTAAAAAAAAAGAAACATATCAAAAGACAAACTTTTCATGTCACAATAGACTCGAGTATGGAAACACCTTCAATCGTTATTGATTTTTTTGTAAAAACTTTGGTCACAAAGCATTGGAATGCAAGAGTCTTGAAAAGAAAAATTCAGGAAGGTCCAATAACTTAATGAGATGTTGGAGATGCAATTATGTTGGGCACACAACAAAGTTTTGTCATATCATGAGATGCTACAACTGTGATAAATTTGGGCACAAATCCCAAGACTACAAGTGATGGGTGTTCTATATGCACTAAAAACCCTCAATTAAGTTGTCAACCCAAGGTAAGTAAACTTAGAGTTGTAGCACTATATGTTCCAAGGCAGAAAGGTTAGGGGTAGTATAGTCTAACTAAGGAAACGGGCTATTTAAGGGATAATCTACTTAAGCAAAGACTATCAATGATCAAACCCTATCAAGGAACTTAAACTATTTACCCTAAGTAACTTTTGAACAATGGATCGATGGATTGTCTTAAGAAAGCAAACGAAAACCCTAAAATGAACAAGTTAACTTAATCAAATTAATGAGCAAAAGCAAGCCATCTATTTAACTTAATCAATAACAACAACAAACTAATCTAATTAATCTATTCAAATTCAATGAGCAACAACAAGTAAGAAAATAAACAAGCAAGCAACTACGCTATTAAAGAAAGTAAACAAGCGAGCAACTACCCTATTCAAACTAACCTATGGAAACTTATTTAGTGAGTAAACTAATAAACAATCAAATAACTAACCTATGGAAACTTCTGCAGCAAGTAAACTAAGAAAAATTACTCAACAAGTAACTAATTAAATTAATAAGCAAGTGAACTCTATTCTTAAGATAAACTTCATAATTACTTCTAATCTATGAAAGAAAATCTTAATCTATTGAATTAAAAACATCATGACAATATTCAAAGATTAATCAACAACTACTCTTTAATCTACAATAACAAGAAACTCAAATATAATGTTGATGGTTATGTCTTCGGTGTCTTATGATATCACGATGACATTTAACAATTAATGATAACTCAAGAGGGATAAAATCAATATTAAATTTTATAGCAAAGTGAAAGGTATGAATCAAGCAATCTAGCAAGAACTTGGCCATTATAGAAGAAACATCAACTACCCTGAAAATCCACGTGATTCTTCAATTCATGCATTAATCATCAATCGATAAAGGACACACTATTCTACTGAACTGAAATGTAATCCTGTGCTAATGTAAGCAAATTCACACTACTAGAGATTTATAACTAAAAACTAAACTCAAAAGCAAACTTCAAATTAAAATTGCAATCTAGATCTAGAATGGAAATTGCATGAAATAAACTAAACTAACACTACTATTAACAATTCAAATGACAAATTGAAATACTCATAAAAACATAATTCAAATCCTATTTATATTTCAACATATGACAAGAGAATTAATAAGCAAACTAATTAAGTAAACTAGATAAGCAACCTCATAACTAAAACCAAAGCTAACAACTAATCATCCATCGAAACCTTGCCAAAGAAACCATTAACTCAATACTTTGTTTTAACTTCTAACTATTCTATTTCAACATACAAAAATTCTAACTATCATTTAATCATACACCGAGGTTAGTGGCTTAAGCTTAAACTATTTCCTATTTAAGTAAAAATACATGGCATATTAATACTATCCTTCATAAGTAACCTGCAAAAAAGAAATTGAACAATTAAGCTATGAACAATAAACACAACAAGTAAAAATGATCACAACACATGTACAGGAAAATAAAAGAAACAACAATTACACTACTCAAATTCACAACATAACTAACTAAATATTCACCCAGACCACTGGTGGGCCCCCCAGCAGGTCGTGGCTACTCCTCAACAGTGAATCACGAGCTCAAGCAACACGATTTCAACATTTTAAATTAAAAACACAGTTTTACACAAGTTTATGGAAAATGCCTTGAAACAACAAAAATAATGCTAGCTTCACAATTCTGAACTTAACTATTTGTCTGACCACTGTTGTGGTATTTATAGAGGTTACAAGTTGAGAGGTCGACCACTGGAAGGGTCGACCTTCTCTAAAAACAAAAAATTACACTAAATGCATTTTAACCGCCGGTGGCTTCTAGAAACTAAGCGAGCCAATCAACACTCGTCATAACAACCCAATCCAAGTTGTCAGAATCTTAGTAGCTGAAGGCCATGAGCACGAGAAAAACCCATGTCACTGATTTTCCCATCACAGGCCGCCGATATAACAACCGCCAACTCACCCATGGTTTTAGTGCAGGATGGAGTGCCAGATGCAGTGTCAGATGGAGTACTGGATGAGCTGATGGATGGAAAAACGCCATGCAATTTTGCCCTGTGATGCACAGATCACGCGTTAGCTCTTTAGAATCATTAAATAATGCTAAATTAAACTTGAAACCATCACAAAACTCTAATTATACATACCTGGTATAAGTTATAGCGATTTGATATAAGCATCCTTCAAAACCTCTTCAAAATAGTAAAATACACACATAATACCGAACAAAAAGGATCTAATCATCATCATTAATTTAACAAAATCACGAGCCCAACATTACCCCCACACCTAAGATTTTGTAGGTCCCATTGCAAAAAAAAATGAATTGCTCCATATGTCTAGACTTCCCGGGAAGGATTAGCTTTATAAGCTTCTCCCTCTTGCCCTGAAGATTTTGTCTTGTGCCTCTTATGTTACTTGAATTGTTCCCTGAGGTTGCGGTTCATTTTGGTCATTTCATCAAACAATCGTTGAAGGGAATTCACCTTCGCTTGAAGTACTACATTGTCATGGTGAAGATGCTTGTCCAAAGTTTTCCTCTCTTCCAATTGTTGCAACAGCTGATCATTTTCCTATTGTAGCTTTTCAATGGTTGGAGCAAGATCAAATATCTCAGAAGAGGGCTTGGATCCCTTGAAAGATGTAGAATGTCTATCAATTTTAGGATCTGTGGTAGGCATCTGTGAGGTAGGGGTAATAGGGGGTTTATAAGGAGAAGTAGGTTCAGATTTTGTCTTTCTATGAGGCTCCAATTCTTCTGCAGATACTTCCCTAAGTATTTTGTGAGGGATTTTGAGATCAGAGGATACTTGGATAGGGTCCGAAGTGGTCAGGGGTTTTTCATAAGGTTTTCCTCTTGTATTTTGGGTACACTTTCGAAAGGATCCTCTATTAAATCGATTAGCTCCTCTCCTATTTGTGGGGGCCATAGGGAAGTCTTGTTGAATTACCTCTTGTAGCTTTTTAGGTGTAGGATCAATAGACATGGAACACATTGAGGGGTTAGCAATAGGCTTCTTTGTCTTCTTGCCCAATGAGGTTGCAAGGGTATCAACAAATTTCTTGGACTTTTGGTCCGGTAAAGGAATAGCTTGAGCAGGAGGGTTTGGAGTTTTCGTAGAATGGGGTTTGGGTGGAGTAACAGTCCCTATATCAAGTGTCTTCTTGCTAGTCTTGATTGTAAGATGAGGGTTTGCAAATTGGTAAATAAACTCATCCCACGTTTTCCCTTGTTTTCCCAACTTGGCTAAGACAAGTAGTTTGATAAGGCCATGGTGAAATAGGCTATTATGGGGATTGGTTACATTCTTCCTCACTTGGGAAGACATCTTCTCAAGACTCTTTAAGAAGTAAAAGGGAAAATTCAATGGATTATTGAACTGAAAGTGAGCTAATAATCGAAAGTGACAGGATTTAAAGATGGAATATCTACCTTCACATGTGATCAGTCTGGTGATGACTATGAGAGGGTTAATTATCTCCTCTTTAATCCACTCCTTGGAGTATCCTTTAGCTCCAGAGATGTTTTGAAATTCAGGTTTGAAATCCCTATTATAGCTAGATCGTGGCAACTGATGGTGTTTAAAATATCTATCCCCAACTCTTGGAAGTTTTGTGGCTGCGGATATGGATTCCTTAGAGACCACAAAGGTGAGAGACCCCATGCATGCCATCTTTCCATCAAATCCAAGGGTGAATTACATAGAGATGCCATCATCGTAGCCCTGCAAATGAGCCAAGAACGACCCCCAACCTACGTGAAGGAATACTTCTTTGCACTGTACGAACTTAGGGATGGAGAAGAGGTCAGCATAAGAGGATGACTCATACCACTTGGGCACAGTGACAGTGTAGAGAAACATACAGAGGGAGAAATTCAACAGAGGATGGGTGCAATCGGGCCAAGGATGGGCACGATTAAGCAAAGGCTGAGCGCGTTTAAACAGGGGCTAAGTACAATGTGGACAGAGGTGAACGAAATGAGACATAGGCTGAGTGCATTTAGATAGAGGTGAACACAATGAGTAGAGGGTGAGCGTGGGGAAGAATTTGGATAACCAATTGAGTGATTCCTCCATTTTTGAATGCACCTAGGATGGAACGGTTGCATTCATCAATGAATTCACACACACGAATTGCCATGTGTGAACATGAGTGCACCGATTTAGAATTTGAAGGCATGTTTTGGGGGGCAATCATAATGATGAAATGGTTAGATCAATGTCCAAGTCTTGACTTGGAAATTTTATCATAAAAATATCTAAGGATTGCATCATTTAATCTTAATTTCCATGAACTAATTCAAATAAATGCAATTGATTCCTGGTTACCTGAAATCATGGACAATTGCTGCTGTATTATTTCATATGGCATGTCGTCTAACACCTCATATGGTCTTTGAAATGGCACCTCATACGACACTCCATATGGTACCTCTGTGTGAAATGCAGTTTTATTCCTCTTGTAATTTATAGCCTGCAGTCTTAGAATGATTTTGACAGTCACAGTGAATAGGAGCAGAGGCAAAGTGTTCCATTATTATTTATTTTTCCAGCATGCTTACTCGATCCATTCCTTTATCTCACATAAGACATGTAATCTCAACTCTGTAATGAACAGTCTGTAACAAAAATAAACTAGTCAAGTGGTTCGTTAAAGAAATGTACAACAATTTATAACACACAGGGAATTAACATTTCAAAAATAAAATAACTGTTGATGTCATAGCCTATGTCATGAAAACAATACACAATTTTTTTTACAAAGATTCTAAGATTCTACTTCCTCTAGGAAATATTATCATTTGTCAACTCATGAAACCCCTCCCCCAAACCTAAGTATTGTGACACCTCACAATAAAAAATATAGGAAACTAGTCAATTCTCCCAATAGCCGAAGATTTACAGCTTGTTAAGTGTAGAGATAAATTTCACAGATTGGTCTGACGAGATAGTTAGAACATGGCCCCACCTATAGGATAAGAGATCCTATATATAGATAAGAAGAGGTAGGCAAGAGAGTTTCAAGATAGTCTCAAAGTTAGTTCCCAATGGCTAATTTATGGAGTTCATTAACCTTACCTTGACCATACATACTTCGTGTCAGCTTTGTCTACAAGTAATTCCGTACATCAGGACAAGTTTAAATTTATTATTATTTTTTTTTTCAGATTATCCTCCTCACTAGGTAGCATGCCCCACTGCCAACAAGCCTGTTCAGTACTCCGATGGGTTTACCTAGTCATACCACAGGCCGGTACCCGCTGCCAGCAGACCTGTTCAGTATCTCAGCGAGTTAGCCTCTTACACCTTCAAAAGATGGCCCTCCATCTTGTAATATTTTAGTATAAGATTGCTTTGTGCAAGAAGATGGGGGGACAACTCAGAAAAAAACTTTTCTTTTCTTTTTTTTAATTGGGATGGTATTTATGTTAGAGGATGACTTTCCGTTTTAGATTCCTTAGTGATTGTCCCGATGTAAGGGGTACTTAAGTGGACGTAGCCTATCTAAAGATATGATATAATCAAGTATTTTTAGTGTGTAGTGGATGGTACCATTGGGAAAGAACAGAAAGGTATCTTTAGGCTCAACTCACTTTCTTCTTTTTTGATGTTTCCATGGATAACCACTAATTATACCTCCTTGTTACTCTTTAAGAAATATACTTTACTCACTTACTCATGTTTCTTGAGGAAACTGTACGAGAGACCTCTAAGCTTGATGGTTACAATATCACTTCCTTATATAGTGGTGAAGGTTTTCAAGAGCAACTGCTTCTTAAAATGCCTTGACAAAAAGAAGATGAAAATCTTTGCAAAAATATGGCCAATTACAGCAAGTCATTATTCATTTGATGCTTAGTAGACAACAAGGTTCAAGTATAACAATGTTTTGAACAAAAATCCTTCTTTTATATTTCCTTGAAACTGTCTACTCCTGGTGAGATAAATACCTACAAAAATTTCTAGAATTTTCTATCAACAAAATTCAAAATTATTTACATATATACAGTCGAAAGTTCAGAAAATATTCAAGAACAAGGGGGGACTTCCCCATATACTAAGGCCAATGCCTTGTCATTTGACATGACCTATAGAAAATATTCTTTGGAAATGGGCATGTGATAAAGTTTGAGTCGATGTCCATTTACTACAAAGGAGACTTGTCCATCGTCAATTATTTTGATTTTCACAGCCCCATTGTCATATACGATGACTACCTCATAAGGACCCAACCATTGAGTGATGAGTTTGCCTTTGAAGGTTTTAAATCAGGATGAAGGTTTTAAATCGGGAGTCAAACAAAAAATCCCAATCACCAAGTTGGAAGTGTTTATTCTTGATAAACTTGTCATGCCACTTGCTCCTCTGGTTTTGGACTAATATTGTTCGTTGGATAACATCTTTCCTGATCTCATCCAAATCATTTAATTGTAGGGCCTGTTGTTTTTGAGCCTTATCTAAGTTTAATCCCAATTCTGCGGCAATATGGAAGGTCCTTACTTGAAATTATATTGGTAGAAGTACTTGTTTCCCGTACACTAGCTCATAAGGGGTATGCCCAGTGGTGTTTCTCCAGGTGGTCCGGTAAGCCCAATGGTGTTTCTCCAGGTGGTCCGGTAAGCCCACAAAGCCTCTGGAAGCCTATCAGCCCAATCCTGGTGATGTAAATGAACAGTCTTGGTTAAGATAGCTTCCAAAACTTTGTTTGTAGACTTTACCTGACCATTATACTGTGGGTGGTATGGAGAAGATTTACAATGTTTAATACCATATTTCTCTGTTAGTTCTCTCATCAGATTGGAAGTGAATTGAGTGCCTTGATCTGTAAAAATTTCATGAGGGACACTGAAGCAGGTAAATATGTCTTCATAAATGAATTCGACAACGAATTTTTCTGTAGCCCTAAATAGGGCTTTTGCCTCTACCCATTTGGTGACATAATCTGTACAAACCAAAATATAGTTTTTCTTACGAGACATGGGTGAAATTGGTCCTACAAAGTCAAGGGCCCATTTTTCGAAAGGGTCTATCATAACTTGGGCACGCAAGGGAATATCGTTAGCTGACGTAGGTCTTCCTATCCTTTGACAACTATCACAACTCCTCACATAATTGGCAACATCCTTGAAAATGCTAGGCCAATAGTAACCTGAATGTAACACCTTATATGTTGTACATTTGTCATAAAAATGGCCACCAAATGGTCCATCATGACAAATTCATAGTATTTCTGGTATCTCATCCTCTCAGACACATCTATGAATAATCAAATCAGGACCTATACGAAAAAGGTCATGGCCAACCCAAGAGTAATTGTCACTTTTCGTGATAATTCCACGTTTTTGATGAGGTGACAAATGAGACGGTAACTTCCTAGTAGCCAAATAGTTTTCCATATTTTAAAACCATGGGGTATTACAGAAAGGGAAAAAAGGTGCTCATCTAGGAAACTATCATCTACGAGAATATCATCATCCTCATTTTTTATTTGTGAAAGAAAATCAACTACCAAATTCTCCTTTCCAGGTCGGTCAAGCACGATGATATTAAACTCTTGCAATAGCAGGAGCCAGCTAGTCACTCAACCATTAGTTGTGGGTTTATTCATGAGAAATCTAATGGCATAATGATTTGTATGTACAAATACTTCGTAACCTAGGATGTAGTGACAAAAATTATTGATAGCATGAACTACTGCCAATAATTCCTTCTCGGTAACTGTGTATTTTAACTCGGTAGGGGACAAGTTCTTGCTCACAAAATAAATGGCATAGGACTGCTGGTCCTCTTTCTTCCCTAATACTCCTCCTATTGCAGTGTTAGAGGCATTAGTGGATATGTGAAATGGGAGAGCCCAATTTCCCCCCCTAAGACCTCGTGCCACAGACAACTTATCTTTTACGGTTTCAAAGGCAGTTTGACACTGCTCAGTCCAAAGAAAATCTTAACAATCCAAACATGGGTGCAACAATCTTTGTGAAATTTTCAATAAACCGCCGATAGTATCCAGCATGTCCAAGAAATCTTCTCACCTCTTTCCGAGTCTTGGGGGGTGGAAGTCTGATGATGACCTTAATCTTTGCAGGGTCAACTTTGATCCCTCCAGATGAAACATGATGTCCTAGAACCATTCCTTCAGTCAACAACATTTTACATTTTTCATGACTTAGAGACAGGTTCATTTCTTGGCATCTGATAAGGAATTTTTCTAAGTTATCTAAGGCTTCCTGGTAAGTGTTTCCATAAACTGTGAAATCATCCATGTATATTTCCACACAATCATGAATACGATCAACAAATATTCCTAGTACTGCTTGTTGAAATGTGGCAGGAGTATTACACAATCCAAATGGAAAGACCCTATAAGCATAGGTGCCCCAAGGACAAGTAAAGGTAGTCTTGTCTTGGTCCTCGGGTGCTATGAGAATTTGATTGTACCCGCTGTATCCATCTAAAAAGGAGAAATATTTATTTCCATACAGAGTATCCAAAACTTGGTCGATGAAAGGAAGAGGAAAGTAATCCTTCAGAGTGGCTTTGTTGAGTTCCCAGAAATCAACACAAATTCTCCATTTCCTGGTCACTTTCTTTGGAACCACTACAAGAAGGAACACCCACTTATTGTCAGAGATAGGATAAATAAATCTGACATTTAGTAACTTTTGGATCTCCTCTTTTACTATATCTTTGAGTGCTGGGTTCATCCTTCTGTGGGGTTTCCTAACAAGTGTCACTTCCCCTTGGGTATATATGTGATGGATACATGTATCAGGGTGTATACCCTTCATTTCAGTGTATTCCCAGGCAAATTCTGCTGATTGTTATTTAAGGATACTTACTAACTGTTTTTGTTGGTCTGCATCTAGCCCATAGTTTATATGTAGAAATTTCCCTGGACTAATGTCGTAGGGCATGGTATAAGATGTGGAAGACTCGTCTATCTCAAATATAAAGATGTCAGAGACGAAACCGATGGGTCCAATTGTTCCTGAAATTCTTCCCCAAACATGTACTCAAATTGGGGAAAATATTGTGGAAAATCAACACACGTGATAGCATACATAAACTGGTTTAACACATTTTCCGTTGTGTGCTCCTGAAGTACTCATGCATGGTCACTTGGCAACACGGGTTCTTCCCAGTCCTCATTATCATATGGACATTCAAGCCACCATAGATTCTCCATGATAGGCTGGGTTGGAGGGTATATGGTGAGATTCTGGATAGAGAGTCCATTTGAGATGGTCATTTCTCCCTCTCTACAACCAATAAATTCATTGACTATGGCTAACCAAGGTCTTCCCAAAATAACGGGATGGCCTTTGGTAGGATCCTTTGAGTGGATGACAAGGAAGTCTACTGGTTACTCCCATGAGGCTAAAGTAACTGTGATATCATCCAAAATTCCTTCAGGTATAACCCTGGTCTTATCTGCTAATTCCAAAATGGTTGGGGTAGGTCTAAGAAGAGGTTTTAACTGTAATTCTTCCAAGGTAGTAATGGTCATAACATTGATGGCTTCCCCTAGGTCTACGAGAGTGTTTCCAATGGAGACCACATTAATGGTTATGGTCACTATGGGGTTTCCTGGGTTCCCATATTTTGCTACCTTAGGCTACTCTGATATGTACTCAGAAAGTTCTTTTATCAAATGCACTGTTGTAGGATCCTTCTGCTTCCTACCTGGATTCTTAATACACAATTATTTTACTACCTTACTGTAGATTGGAATATCCTTAATGGCTTGTAGCAAGGGAATCTTGACACAAATATTTTTCAATTCATTCAAGATGTCAAATTATGGTCGGGTGGTAGGTTTCTCGATTACTAATATTTCTAGATAAGGAAGGGCCTTTGTAATTTGTGAAGGTTCATTTTGGGGAAGCTTGGGTTCTTGGTCCTTAGGAATAATAACATCTTTCGACCTAGTGTCATCCGTGGGTTGTTTGGGGGTTTCCTCTTCTTATTCCTGGATGACTACTGAAGGTCTCTGCCTGTCCAGAACTTTTCATGACCTTAGTTGAATCTCCTGCAATGGAATATGAGAAATAACATATGTCGGGAAGGCCTCCATCTCAACATTGTGAAGAGGTTGAGTGGGCTTATTATTGGGATTGGGCACCGGTTGTGCCAGTAATAATGTTGGTCTTGGGGAGCTTGCATTATGATATTGTTGCAGTTGTTTTTGTGGAATAGGAGGTAAAGGTGGTGGAACAAAACCTGGCAGAAGCTGTTGAATGTTTGGTGGAAACTAAGGATACAGATGGTTGGGCATAGAGACATGTGGAGCTTGAGGGTTCCCTTGGTTATTCCCTCATCTCCATCTGTGAATCCATGGATGTTGGTACTATGTAGACCAATTTTTCCAACTTGGTGAGTTCCACTGTTGTGGTTGTTGATAATAGGGTGGAACTTGAGGTTGTTCATCTGGGTATGTGGGCTGATTCCTAGGCTGCCATGGTCTCCTAGGTGAATAAGAGGATTCCCCAGGATCCCCACTTCTATAGATGGCTAACAGACCGGGCAATGATGGACATTTCTTAGTTGAGTGGTCTTCTGTGCAGAAGCCACAAACTGAAATGTGATCTAATGGACATTCCCTTGAGGAATACTTCCTCCTGCATCTTGGGAAAAATATGCTCATAGATGCATTTTCCTCCTCCCGTTTCTTTTTGATTTTTAGGGTGTCTAATTGGGAACCTATTGTTCTTAAGATATCTATCTTGAAGTTTTCTAAAAGGTTCCCTATCTCTGCTCTTGTGATACCACCTAAAATAATTGGTTTTAAGTTTCTATTATAAGAGTCCCGAATGTTCTTCCCTGTTTGATCTCTGCTCCTCGAGTAATTTTTATACATTTCAAAGATTTCAGAAAATGGTTTATGGGATATGTCACCTAATGCCATCAGGTTAAGGATATCTAGGTATCTCTCTGAAATTCCCTTAAGGAAAAGATCCCTAACTGCATCATCTGGAAGGTCATGGTATTTTTATTTCTGAGAAATATAACCAAACCATTCCATATAATCCTCGATATTCTCGTCTTCTGATTGTTGGATTTTGAAAATATCATTACGAGATTCCTTGGTCTTGCAGTAGTCCTGGTACTTCTTAAGAAATACATCTTTCATGGCTTCCCAAGACCTAATACTAGATTCTCCCAACCCCATGAACCATCTTAGTGCAGAGTCCTTGAGGGTGGCAGAAAAGAGTTTTGGTTTCTGGGCATCTTGTAAGTAGTTGTAGCTT
>ML820723.1:193042-206717 GCA_009831015.1 Picea engelmannii
TTGAACCTTCTAAGAGTACGTATGTCCAAAACATGATTTTAGTATTTGTTTTATAAATTCATGCCATGGGATAAAACATAATTAATTTTGTATGTTTTTACTTTGTAGTGTCATTATCCTCTGCTGGTGCTTGGGTGTGTGAATTGTGACTTCCCCTAGTACCTATGACGTGCCATATCTAAATTATCTACGTTTGTATGTTGGATCACATCAAAGGAGATTCATATGGCTAGCATTCCATGGTGGTGTCAAGAGATAACTGAGATTGTTTGTATGTTTGAGAAGGAACTGTCGATGAGTTTCATGGACTTGAAAGTTCATATTCTAATTCACCTAGTAGATGAGGTTGAATTAGTCAAAGTGGTCTCTTGTGATTGGATGTTCTTCTTAGAGAGGTACATGAAGAAATTGAAAGGATTTGTTCGACAAAGGGAAAAACCGAGGGGTCTATGGCAGAGGGGTACATATCATTTGAGTCTTTATATGATGCCAGTGAGTACATCAAGTAGATCATCAACACAACAGGTGTGATTATTTAGGACGAAGAAAGGGATGAATACAAAAGAGAAGGGGAGCTTATGAAAATGAACGAAAAAAGGCGCTTGATAAAGAGTAAGTGACTTATCGTTTGTCAAATTTCTACATAGTAACTATTCACACTAAACTTTATAATGTATATTTTGATATGATACATACTATATGTCGGTTTGATTTCATGAATATATATATATATATATATATATATATATATATATATATATATATATATATATATATATATATATATATATATATATATATATATATATATATATATATATATATATATATATATCAACGAATTCAGAAATTGATGCCATCAATAAATTCATTCTTTACAATTTAGAGGCAACACAACCGTTTTCGATGTTTTTGGTAGATGCGAAAGGTATTCACCTCTGGGACAACCTTTCTTATAGAAGAAGATGCTAAGAAATCAAAGGAAAACCATTGAAATAATTAAAGAATCCCCAGAAGATATATATTGCTTTAGAAGTCATCGACCTACCATAAAATACAAAGTAAATATATTTTCCAGAAAGGACAGATCGACCCTACTGGAAAAGTTCACTGGTTAGATTAGTATAAATGAGGGTGGTGCCCTTCTCATTTGACACACTTTATCACATATCATAGCACAAGTTTGGAAGAGAGTTGTAGCTACAGCTGCAACTGCTGAGGAAAGGAAGGCACCAGTCTAGTTGGGGTATATCTCTCGGTCTTGGTGGTGCGTTAGAGGTGGACTAGTGCTCTAGCACTCTGGCTAGGGTTTACATTACTAAGTTCTCTTCATGTTGAATAAAGATTGTTCTTGATTATTCCATCTTTGGCATGGATCTTCTCTATAAGAAAAGGTGTTGGGTTGTATCCCCTTATGTAGAAGGGTTTCCTAGGATAACTACTATGCTTTTCTCGGGGGTGGCACTTGAGGATGCCTATAGTTGGGTGGAAATGAAAGAGCATTGCCTATGTAGAAACGAGCAGACCTATTTTTTTGTAATTTGTGCTTGGTTAATATTCTTGAGATCCTGGTTATTTATTGCAGTTGTAAACTAGTCTAGAAATCAACATGGTTTCAGAGCAATGTTCCAGAAGAAGCCATTACACAAGCTTCTCTAAAACCTCTTCTGCTAGCTGCTACCTTCTTGCTGTAGTTTTGCAAGTGCACTTGTGACTGCAACGAGCCCCCCCTTTTCCTGTCAAGCTAGTTCTATCACTTTCCTTGGTCGTTGGGCCTAATTTCTTCATAGTCAAGTGCGCCCTAGTCCAACGCATCACCTGCTACCTTCATATTGCAAGTTGGAGCACTTTGAAGTTTTAAGGTTTGCCACTGCTGCCAGATGGTGCCGCTGTTTACCACTAGTGTTGGAGGTATGTACTTGTATATGCTAATTTATATCATTATCATTAGGTTGTTTGCAGGCGAAGGGACTTCTGTCAAAAGAAACAACTTAGATCCAGAGGGATCTTAGATCTAGTGCATTCATAAGAACATGGCACCCTCTAGGTTTGATTGTTTTGATATACCTCTAGTTGTTATGGCACCATCACGATATTATATTTTTGATCTATTGGAGTTATGATCATTATAATAACCACATAATAATAGAGATGCATTTGTTTATCTCCCCTCTAGGAGATATTCTTTTTTTGTTGTCTGTTCCGGGCATGTTATATTGCTAAATGCCATGGAGGTTTCCATGGAAATGTTGTTATTCTTATTTTCTTGTTTCGGGTAGGTTACCTCAGAGGCATGTCACTAGTGACAACTTTGAGAGGGAGTTATAGTGACGGTTGCATAAGATAACTTATTATATTATCTCTGGTTTGAGACATGAAGTAGTATGACTGGAGTTTGTACAGATTGACAGTTCATCCAGTTATGGCATAGGAGACTTGCTCATTTGCATTATAGAGCTCTTCCCATTTTGGGGAAGATGGTGACAAGGATTCCACAACTCCATGTTGAGCATGATGGCATTTGAAAAGATTGTTCTCTTGGCACAATTTCCAAAAGATGTTTTCCGAGCAGTGACAGTATATCCAAGGGGATATTGTTCATTCATATTTGTGTGGACCTATGACAGTTGTTTCCTTGAGTGGATCTGGTCTCATGGTTGAGACAATGGTAGTGACTGTGAGAGGTTGATTACAATGAAAGTTTGGAAACTTTAGGATATTTGAGTGTCCAGTTCACATTCACGTACCCAAGGAGAAAAGGATGAAGTTAGACCTTTCAGTCAGGAAGGGCACATTTGTTGGGTACTGTGAATCGTCAAAGGCATATCGGATCTACATCCTAGGTCAGTGACAGATTGATGCGAGCAAGGATGTTTCCTTTGAGGAGGAGGTAACCTTTAAGATATCTAGAGGATCTCACATGCATATTGAAAGTGAGACGCAGGATGAGATGATGTCTTCTCCCCCTCACCCTTCAATAGTTCAGAGAGATCCAGTTGAGCCCATGGAGACAATTGAGCCTGTTGATCCAGTTGATCCTGTACATCCTATTGATGTTCCTAGAGATATTGCAGTAGGCCTACAGAGTCCTAACTGGGCTCATCAGACTCAACATGAGGCATAGAGATATGCACTCCTCATGGTACTCTCAGAGAAAGTAAGAGACCTTAGATATTCTTGAGCTATGCTACATCTATGAGCCACATCATTGATTCTGAGCCTTCCTGTTATGAGAAGGCATCTAGTCAGCCAGTATGGAGAGATGACATGATGGAGGAGTATCAATCCATCATGAAGAATGATGTGTGGGATATTGTTTCGAGACCCAAAGGAAAGTATGTGGTGACTTCCAAGTGAATTTATAAGATAAAATGTGCTGCTGACGGAAGCATTGAGAAGCACAAAGTGAGATTTGTCGCTAGAGGATTCTCTCAGGTGGAGGGAATAAACTATTAGGAGAACTTTTCTCCTATTGCTCGATATACCTCCATTTAGATGATTATTTCACTTGCTTCAACCTTGGGTTGGAGATTACATCAGATGGACATGAAGAGAACTTTCCTCAAATGGAAATATTGAGGAAGAGGTGTATATCGAGTAGCCAGATTGTTTCATGATGCATGGGAAGGAGTCTCATGTGTGCAGGTTGAAGAAGGCCTTGTATGGACTCAAGCATGCACCTCGAGCTTGGTATGCGAGGATTGATGGATACCTAATGAGTTTGGGTTTCAACAAGAGAGTTGTTGATGCCAACCTGTATTATAAGGTTGTTGATGGTGTGTCCCTGATTTTGATCCTGTACATTGATGATTTATTTCTCACTGGAGTAGAGCACCTCATTGCTTGGTGCAAGCATGAGTTGGCTCTGAATTTGATATGAAGGATATTGACATGATGCATTACTAATTGGGACTTGAGGTTTGATAGAGAACTGATGAGATCTTCCCGAGTTAGGGGAACTACACAATTGAGATCTTGAGGAGATTTGGGATATTAGACTATAAGTCCATGACCACACCGATGGTGATGAATTTGAAGAAGCTGAGTGCATCTTCTTCCGATTCAGACTTGATTGATCAAACCATATACTAGAATCTAATTGGATCATTGATGTATCTTGTTAACAACATACATGATATTTTCTATGCAGTGAATGCACTTAGTCGGTTCATGAGTCAATTGAGGCAGATACATTGGGTGTCTGCGAAGCATGTTTTGAGGTATTTGCAAGGCATAGTTGGATATCGATTGAGACATGATTCCAGTGTTGAAATGAGACTGCAGGGATATGCTGATTTAGATTGGGCAGGGAGCGCAGTTGACAGGAAGAGCACCTCAGGGTGTTGCTTCAATTTTGGATATGTCGTGGTTTCCTGTTGTAGCAGGAAACATACTTCTGTGGCTTTGAGTACCACAAAAAATAAGTATATTGTAGTATGTATGGCAGTATGCGAAGCAATGTGTCTACAGAAGCTCCTTGTAGGATTTTCTGATAAGATATTGGATCCCACTGTGATTCATTACATTCAATATACGGTGGAGAGGAATGTAGTACTAGTGGAGTACCTTCCTACAAATGACCAGATTGCAAATGTTCTCACCGAGCCTCTTTCCAAGTTGAATTTCAAGTACTTCCATGATAAACTTGGATTGGAATTCCGCTCTCGTTAAGAGGGAGTATTGATGGTTGCATCTTCGTGAGACATTCTTCTGTGATGATACTCCTCGATGGACTGAGTTGAGTGTGAAACTTATCGATGGATTGATACCTTGTACTAGGTTGGTGCCCAATGACCTTTGGGTTGTAACCCATGTGGTTGAGATATCTCTCCAGGTCTTCTCCCCAGAGTAGTGGGCTGGGTCGAACCATGAGGAAACTCTCCAAATATTTTCCCCAGGGTAGTGGGCTGGGTCAATCTGTAAGTGTGTTGTGCCTTCTCCCTCTCCTCTCCCCAATGGAATGAGAGGGGTCAACCTGTGAATGGTATTCTCCTCAATTGTTCTAGGATGGGTCGACTTGTGACGGGTCTTCTCCCTAGGTGGATGGAATGGGTCTATATGTGGGGACGCCCTTGATATTCTCCCCATATCGGGATGGGTCAACTTGGAGAATGCTCCTATGAGACGAAGTTGAGCACGACACTTGTTAGAGTAGTGACAAGTTGTCCTAGGGTGGCACCCATCGTCCCATGGGAGTAAACCATGTGGACATGTACCTTGGGAGTTGACCAAGTGGACACATCATGGGCGAGTAGGTCCTTGATGTTGAACTACATTCGAGTAGTTCCTAGTGCCACACTACGAGCAAGTAGGTCCTAGTGTATTCTAGTGGTGATGAGGCCCTAGAAAAGGTCCACATTGGGTGTATCCATGTGCAACATGATGACGCTACCAGTAGCATGGTCTGCATGACCATGGCATGGTTGGAGGACCATGGAATAACCTGCGAGGCTATGAGAACTAGAGGAAAAACATCATGGAGAATACCTCCCTGGATAAGAGGGAGTGTTGATGTTTCTGGTAACTGCGAGAGGTATTTACCTCCAAGATAACATTTCTTATAGAAGAATATGACAAGACGTCAAAGGAAAACCATTGAAAGAATTAAAGAAGCCCCAAAAGATATATATTTCTCCAGAATTCAGGTCAACCTACTAGAAAAAGATAAAGTAAACATATTTTCCAGAAAGGACATGTCAACCCCACTGGAAAAGTTCACGAATCAGATTAGTATAAATAAGGGTGTCACCCTTCTCATTTGACACACTCTCTCATGTATCATAGCGCAAGTTTGAAAGAGAATTGCAGCTGTTGCTGCAACTGCTGAAGGAAAGAAGGCACATGTCTAGTTGGGGTATATCTGTCAGTCTTGGTGGTGCGCTAGAGGTGGACAATTGCTCTAGCACTCTGGATAGGGTTTACATTACTGAGTTCTTTTCATGTTGAGATAAGTATTGTTGGATTCTTTCTTATTGATTTTCTCTAGTGAATAGAGCTTGTTCTTGGTTATTCTATCTTTGGCATGGATATTCTCTATAATAAAAGGTGCTGGGTTTTCTCTCCTTGTGTAGAAGGGTTTCCCAGGATAAATACTATGCTCTGCTTGGCGGTGGCACTTGAGAAGGCCTATGATTGGGTGGCAATGAAAGAGCATTACCTATGGAGAAACGAGCAGACCTATTTTTTTGTAATTTGTGCTTGGTTAATCTTCTTGAGATCTTTGTTATTTACTACAGTTGTAAACTAGTCTAGAAATCAACAACCGTGGTTCACATTGTACGAACAAAAGAGGAGGAAATGGGACAGTGACATGAAATAATTTAGATGGTTGAATTGCAGAAGCATGCCTTATCCTGATCATTTAAAAGAATATATGTCAGTGATATGCCCCAATAGTTGGTTTGCTGACCAAGTCATAGAGAAATACAGTGCATTCAGTCATTACCTGCGTGCTGAAGTGGATGCACTAAACATAGGGATTGGGTGCAACAACTCGGTAATAATATATTTGTGTACATTTTGTAACATTTAAATGCACCTTTGAACTATAACATCTATATTTTATATTTTATTGTTCGACTTATTAGACACATGACACTGTGATTTTTTCACTTTTTCATAGATTCATGTGTTCCCATCTATGCGGGCATATGGACATCATTTTCGCACAACGGATGCCGACGATGGATGCATGACACAAGACTCTAGAGTGGAAGTCGAGTTCGACCAATCTAGTCATGCTAGCCACCACGATCAAAACCTAATACGAGGAACATTAGGTTATGTTGGAAAGATACAAGAGATCATTCAGGTGTACTTCTCTTCTTTCCAATGTGTTATTTTTAGGTGCAAGTGGTGGTACACCTTTGATTGGAATAATGTAAAGGAAGATCACAATAGTGGGATGATATTTATCAATTCTAGAAATATGTGGGATGAAGCTAAGGAGCCTTATGTTTTCCCAAAACACTGCAACAAAGTGTTTTTTTACCCGGATGTGTTGGATAGGGATTGGTGGTTTGTATTAATACATGACCCTAGATCAAAACATATTTTTGAGAACAACAATGTTATCATGCCAAGCAAGGAAGATTATGAGGGTGATGACAACAGAGAGTGATATGTACATGTTTTATTTCATCTTTAATACTGCTGTTGTATCTTTTTGTTATATTCTTTATTTTGCTAATTATATGGTCTTTTATTCATCTTCTGACAGAGGAAATGTTAACTTAATTATAACAAATCTTTGAACAATTTTAGTTGGTTAACAATCAACTTGATGTGTAATGTGTTTGTCTTTCAAATTATTTGTGATTGCATGGAACAATTGTTATTTGAACATATTTATATGTTGTTGCATATATTTAAAAATGCTTCATCTCTTTAAGTATTTCCAATTGTGAAATCTTGAAAAATGTTAAATGTCCAGTTGAACTTTTTATGAGATATGAAATTCTACTTTTTATGTTGATATAATTAGATGTAATGATATGGTTGATATGCATGTTTAATAGTACAACATTTTTGAGGATATGTTAACATGATGATTCAAAAACTGAGTTTACGTTCATTTATTTCGTAGATTTAAAAGTAAGATTAACAAAAACTGTGGTTTATAATTAAAAATTAAATTTATAACATGATTTTGTGATAATTTAGTTTTTAACTAAAGTAGTGTTTGTTATTTTACATACTTTTATCATTGGTTTTGAAAAAAATTATAAAATTATGCCCCCAATGTTGAGTAAAACCACAATTAGTGAAGTAATTTAAAATTTGATAGTAATCAACTTACAAAATAATGACAAAATTAACAATAAGAAGATTTTCATCCATAAAATTTTAAATTCAATAGAATGCTTATCATTGGAGATTATAACTTTTTATAATAACAATTTTTAGAGTAGAAGAGTCTATTAAAAAAGAGTAATTAGTACAATGAAAAATAATATTTATTCATATGTAATTTGTTTTTTGAATTTTTTTTTAGTTAGAATGAATATGTATAATGAACTATCTATGAAATTATAGTTTCAATTTTATAATTATAGTTTCAACCATATTGAACTTTGTAATTTATAAAAATAAACATGATTATGATAACCATCTTATAACAAACATAAACAACATCTAAAATACACATTTATATTCGCTAGGTAACATCATCTAATTATATATACCTCTAGCACATATAAACGCCATTAATTAGCTAGTGCACATATCTAATAATTTAACATGGTGTCATCATTGTGATCACATATAACAAAAGACAAGCATTTTCTAACATCATCATCACACACATCTAACAAGCATAATTTAACATACACATATATCAAGCACATTTAATAACATTAAACATATCTAACACGACCTAAAAATGTACACATCAACATCAACATATAAATTAATTAAGTATATCATCATGATCAACATGAAAAATGCATGTCTAATGAACAATGTTATAACTTACACATCTATCAAGCACATTTAACAAACATATCTAACATGACCTAACAATATACACATCAACATCAACATATAAATTAAGGACATCACCAACATGATCAATAGAAAAAAAACACCATATATATATATATATATATATATATCATGGACAAGTCAAATAGCTGCTATAACATATCTGGTCCAGTCGGTGGGATAATCTGCATATCTACAATAGTAATGGATTCCTGGTCTGTAGTGGAATATGATGGATGATGAATAGGTATTGCCTGCTCATCCAGGTGAGGTGAAAGAGGAGGATGAGGAATAGGTCCGACATGCTCATCTAGGTGAGGTGAAAGAGGAGGAGGAGGAATATGTGTTGCCTCTTCATGATCTGGGTGAGGTGAAGAAGGAGGAGGAGGAATATGTGCTGCCTCCTCATGATCTGGGGGAGGAGGAGGAGGAGGAGGACATGGAGAAGGATGATCACGACCACCCTCATCAATTGAAGGGGTACTAGACGAACGTGCCGTACTGGAAGAAGAGTTGTGCCTATCATTAGGATCCCTCCTCATTGCTAGTATCTTGGAAACTCTGACAATATGACGCATAAGTCGCATCAAATCATGTGGCATCTCCCTCCAAAGCTCAAAGAGTGTAGGATCTACCCTGATGTCTCGTACCAGGGAAAGGAAGACTCCGACCTCAATCAAAAGTGCAGAGAGTTGGTCTCCCAACTCCAACCTGAATCTGATATCGGGCCTATAATGCATGCCACTGGGTATCTGAACCCGAGGACTCGGACCTGTCATGGCCTTAGGCATCATCTCCTCATCGTCATCTGCTGGGGGAGGAGGCACGTCCCCAATGAAAGTTCCAAAATATGCAAACTATATAATACAAAACAATAATTACACAATTAATTCATTAAACAATTTAATAAAACAAGTTAAAGAACATGTTAGAATTAATTTTATTCTAATTAAGTAAGATAATAAAATGAAACTATATTAATTTAAACAAAACATTAATATTACCTCTATCATTTGGTGGCTCATCTGGTTTGAAGAGGATGCTTGAACATCTTCTCCAATCCAAACCCTCGTAAGGACTTGGCATCATGACGAACATGTGATCCGCCGCACTACCTAGTAGCCCCAGTGCATCTGGGGAAATCCTGGCTGGAAACTTTGGCTAGCCCCTCTTGGGAATCATCTCCTCCCACATGTGCATATGCACATGAGTCCTCGGCCTAGTAGGCCGACAGAAAAAATTCAGCCTTGTCTCTGGAAACCACTCAAAAAATAAGCAAAACAACTCCGAGGCAAAAGGGAAGTTTGACCTCCCACGTATCATAGCATGACATCTGTCCAACGCTATACAAAACTAGTGCAAAAAAATGGCATACCATATGATACATCGTGGCCTCTATACCAACGAATCAAGATAATACAAAAGAGGGTAGCTAATGCGTTTCCCATCACTGGTAAAGTGGGATATGGTTGTGACTAAGAGTGAGAGGCACCTAACCTCCTCTGTGCCGAAAGAGGTGATTTTCAGCTGTCCACCAGACACCTGGAAATCAATTGTGGATACTACATCAACCCCAATATATCACAGAGAGTACATGAGCTGAATCTCAACTGCAACACCTACTGGGACATCTGGGAATTAAGGAAAATCCTTCCCCTCCTAGATAGCCCATTGATAAAGTAAATATCCTCCTTAGTGGGATGGTACCACTGATCCATACTCACACAAAATGCCTATCGATGAACATCCCATCAACAGATCAGATGCATCAACAAATCAGAGTGCCCCTTAATGGATGTAGCCTCCTCATAGTACTTAAGGAGTCCTACATTACTCAATATAACATGAGTTGTTGCCATCATAGAGAGAGGGTACAAATACCTCTCCCTCTCCCTTGCCTCCCATTCCTGTACAACATTGTACATGTCCACCCTCTACTGCTGCTACTTCTTTCTCCGCTCGCGTCTCTATGTGATTAACATATGAAATACATCAGCCTTACTCGTACATAAAACATAAAAAAAATCTACTAAATGGTAAATTTATCTATAAATACGAAAAAATAACTTAAAAAAAATAAATTAATTGCATTACCGGTGCACCCAAAAAATAGTCACACACCATAGGTACCGTGTATATATTGTGCACACCGTCCACGGTGCGTCAGTGTAAAGTAACACACCAAAAACAAAATGTTCTACAATGCTATGCGATGCGTTGGAAAATAGTTATGCACAGAGGTGCTACACTACAATACATACACACCGGTGCGTTACATTTATCTTACACATCCCTTAAACCAAAAAATAAATTAAAATCTTAACACACGTAAAAAATATTTTAGAAATTAGCAAAAAAGCGGTGCATATACATCCACTACATGCACCAGTGCATGTAACGAACGTTGATGCACCGTCACATAAAATTTTCCAAATTTCTAAGTACAAAACATTTTGCGGTGTGGTTAGGTCGTTCCTAATGCTCCCCGTATGATGCCAACAAAACAATTAACGGGGCGTGTTTGGTAAACACGAACACCCAGGTGCACATGTTTACCAACGGATTGCGTAAACATATATCTAATAAGGTCGGTGCACCATGTAATTTAATGACCTAGTGTGTTATCTGTACTTTGATGTACCTCCCTACCAATTATATACTTTTCTTCGGTGCGTCCTTAAACGGACACGCCGATTCATTTATGTTTAGCAACACATTGTCGAGAAAGGTAACAAGGTACACAATGCACCTCGTAAATTTATAGGTTGCACCGTAGGCGGTGCGAACTGAGCACTTCAAATGCACTGCACGTTTTTTTTTTTACACTTAAAATTTCACTCAATTTTGAATTTTAATCTTGTGAAAACTTAAGTTATGAAGAAACACGAACATTACCTGGACATTTTGTTTTCATAGAGGCATGGTTGTGACGTACTTAAAAATACCAAATTTTCCCACCGTTTGGAAAAATTCGAAATTCATGCACCGAGAAACAGACGAAAGGAAGGAAAGCAAGGAAAGCATCGATGACAGGGAACTTTATATAGGCAAAGGCTGCACCGGTGCTTTTGAGATCTACAACACTGAAAATGGTAAAAACGATTTTTACCGTCGATAATTATTTTTTATAAAACCCTATTCTGGTGTGCTTGATGACCAACCTCACTGGGGCGTACATGTTTATTGAGTGCATCGGTTATAGGTTAAAAAAAACATCCCTAGCATGGTGCACATGTTTTTGGGCATGCGTGCGCATTGATGCTCTTACTACTACATAACGTACCGCCATACATTTTTTGAAAAAGTACAATGGTGTGAAATTTTTTGTTTAAGCATGAAATGGTGCGATATATTAATAGATGCCTCGGTGTGGCCAATTTTACATAGAGAACCATGTAAATTTGGAAACTAACCCTAACACGATGCTCCATATTGGAGCACTGATGCGCATGATACAATGGAGTGCACCGAAATATATTTTTTGACACTATCTTACATTGGTGCATATATGTTTTTTATTTAACCATATAAAGGTGAGCTCTACTAATAGCACACAGATGCTTCCAATGTTAAGTTGTATACCAGAGCTTTTTTAAAGAACACTATTATGGTGCATCATTATTTCTGTAGTGCACCAGATAATATATTTTGTATTTGAAATAACCCTACTACGATGCGCTAGTTTTGAGGGCACCGGTGCGCCTGTTGTATAAAACACACCGGTGCATTATGTACTTATAAAAGCATTGGCGTAAAACATCTGCCAAAACCTCCGCCCAATCGCCTCCACTAGTATCATCCACTATAAATGGATTTTTTGGATATTTTTATAGGGGCGTCCACAAAAACCTCTGCTAGAGGGTCTTTTCCTTGTAGTGAAAAAAAACATATTTTAAAAATTTTGATTGTGCAAGTTCCTATTGAAAATGGTGCATGCATCACTTCCACTACTCAAATTATCGCCAAGGGAAAGTCTCTCCCTATGAAAGAGAGCTTGGGGAAACTACTAGGCAAGCCACTCAGTATCACCTCAGTGGCCTTGCTTCTTCACTTTAAGGCTAGGGTTCCTAACCTAAGGAGGGTATTCCTAGGGGTCAAACTAAGTTTGGTCATTATGTTGAGAAGGGGAGCTTCAAGACTTGATTTGACTAAGGGTTTGAAAAGATCAACACTATCTTCTCTCCAAGGTAAAACACATCTAAGTATGAGTGAAGAAAATGCCAAAACATTAATGAGGTTATAAAATATTGGACTTAGAAAACACGATCATTCAAAGTGATTGGAACATAAAGTGATTGTGTTGCTTCAAATTAGAAAAATATAAGTGACAAAGTAATCAAAGCAATGCATCATTATTCACCATATCATTCATCATTCAAAACCATCACCATTACATGCCAAAGATCATATGCCATGGACCATTTGCAATTATGAGGACATTGAAAGAAGTGTGTAAACTGTTGTTATTTAATCATAAGGAGAGTAATATTGAAATGATCGAATGAGTTATTTAAACAATGAAAAGAGAGCAGTATTGTGCTTAGTGTATGAGACAATTATATAATGGAAACAAACACATTTATGAGTATTCACATGTATCAATACCTAACAAGTGCAACCACAAGTGAATGCTATAATAAAGATGTCCAAACAGTGTAACGAGACAACATTTATCAACAATAATGCATTAAAGGTCAGATTGTAGAGTTATATTTTTCAAACAATGATTCTCATTTCTGAGTATTATGCCATGAACCACAGGGTAACATTAATACTGTAATGTATGCCTTCACATTATCTGACAAGAACTATAATGAAAAAAATATACCGATAGTAAGGTGTCTTGTCAAACTTAAGATCATAAGAAGAGATGAAATTTGTGTGTTTAGTGTTCAAGCCCATACACCATGAGATCACAATTATAACATCATTTTCCAGAGAATAGGAGCAGTCTACAACATATGTTTCCAATAGATTTTAATCACAAAATGAATCTTGAGAGATATCAGAAGTGCTACTCATAAGACAGAGGAAGAAGACTATGTAAAAATGTGATTTGACCAGTAAGTTTACTTGTGTCTTTAAGGCATATATCATCAACCAAATATAAATTTCAAACTTTGTAGTTTTAGACAATGTATAACCCTGAAAACAATGACCAAAGAAAAGTGACATTTTAGTATTTAGTGAGGTC
>ML820724.1:21684-47261 GCA_009831015.1 Picea engelmannii
CCCTAGCTTGTTAGTCCGTAGGGTAGAATTTCCCCACAACAGAGGTAAAATAATTTTTTCGTTGCTTTCCCTTCAAGGGAATTAACAAACAAGTGCATACAAGTATCATTGTCATTAGCTCCTATATTGTGAAAAGCATTAGAAAATTCCACCAAGTGTTCATTCGTAGTGACCGTGTTATTTCTTGAAAACCTAGGGAGATTCTCTTTGAATTTTTGAAGTGGACGAGTAGCAAGTGCTAGGTTCAGAGGAGATGATACATGCCACAGAGTAGTAGTAGCATCTTCTTCAAATTGAAAGAGTCCATACTTATTTATGACCTTAGTGGGGTTGGTAGTAGATTGGACAGGGACTTGATGGCTATACAAGCTACCAATCACTGACGAGGTTGAATATTGAGATGAAGAAGCACCTCCAGAGCCACCCGCATATGCCATTTTATGAATGATGGGTAAGGGAGAGAAAGACAAACTAGCTGAATTAGACAAAGTTCTCCTTAAAGTACCTTGTTGGGTTGACAAAACAACATTTCTTCTTCCGATTTCAGCGATAGGGTTGATCTCAGGTGATAAACCTCTTATTCTCCTAGAGATGCGAGGGTTTAAGGACATGAAAAGAAGATCAAAACTTTAGGAAAAATAAAGCTATGGTTGATTCCTAGGCTGCCTTTTCCTGGCCTCTCAGCGTTCTCAGACACTTATATCTTGTTCAATTACTACCCACGAGCGTTCAAGCTTAGCCCAGGTGTTAGCGGTTTCTAAGATGGTATTGAATAAGGTTAAATAAATGTTGGTCTAGTCTTTAATACCGGGCTCAATATTGGGCTTCCTTGTAACAGGTATTGTCATGAAGGAAAGAAAAAAGTCAAAGAATCAAAAGCAGAAAAATAATTTTTTCAATGATAATCACGCATATAATCAACCAGAGAGACATGGAAGATCTCCCTAGTATGGTCAGCAAATAAATGTTGAGGAAAATATATGAATTATCTTACTCAATAATTTTTGAATCTTGCCTGGCTAGACAAGATAGTCGGGAATATCACCCTATGTTTTATAGCCTCAAAAATATTTCCCAATCCACAAGTATTAATTAAAAGGGTTTAGGATGATTTTTTTAATGAAAAGACTGTTGCAAAATAACATAATTTTTTTATATAAGTTTCTGAAAAATATACAAATTACGGAAAGTAAATGTGGAGATCAAAAAGCAAAAGCAACCAAGTCACAAATACACACATATGAGACATAATAACAATCTTTTTTATTTCATTCCAAGAAATCAAAAGTATCTTTCTCTTTACAAAATCCTTGTGAGGGCATAGACCAAAGCATAATTTAGAGATCCCCTATGAAAACCATACAAAATGACTCTAAAAAGAAGTAAAAACTGAACCTTATAATATGGATCAGCTTGCCACAAATTGCTTCCAATTTGACTCTGCAAAATATCCTTTATCATCTATGAAACTTAATCCATAAACAAACAAGTATACATAGATTATCAAGGATGGATCAACACCTCTAAAACAAGCATCTAAATGATTTGGTTCAGGTTTGAACCTTTCTATCTACAATAGGACCCTGCTGTCAAAAAGAGAATTAGGCCTTTAATGAACTCAAGAATGAATGAAAATTGAAACTATCTCATGAAAACAAAAGATAAAACCTTAGTCTTGGTTTCTCCTTCTATTCTCCCCTTGTTTCTTCTTCTCATTTAGCTTTTATGCCTTCCAAATAAGTTGAAGTAGTTCAACTTATTTCTTTAGTTAAGTTAGTTTGACTTAACTAGTTTAGTTTAGGAGAAATACTAAAAATAATAATAGTTAAGGGTCTTTATTTAATAATAACTAGGTAGGTGGAACCCCTTGTGACTCCCTTCTTTTATTATTTTTCAAATTATAAAATAAAACACAATTGAATAATCATTTAAACACATGCCTCCTTGTAACTCCCTTAAATACCTTCAAAATTTGAATATTTAAATATAAAAAATAATTCAAAGCATATCCAAAAATATGTAAATATCCACATTATCCCCAAAATATAGATTTTTGTCCAAACTTTCTGCAGATCACTGTCTTCAACAACTCAATCATAAAACACATAAATTAAAATCCATACTTGCCACTTTGAGAGGCAATCTTTCTTTTATCACTGATGTCCCCTTTCGACTTCCCAGAAGTAGCCTTAGGTTGATTTGAACCTTGAGGTTGTATCTCACTAATAACATGGGAACAATCATCCTTCATATGCATACAAGAGGACACTAATTTTGAAGAGTCATTTGAAGGAGAGGAAGGGGAGGTGACAACTTTGCATTTATCTTGTACATGGGGGACATCAGTTTTAAGCCTTTTACTAGCATGCGAGGATTGAGCAGGTGAATGCATAGGGGTAATTTGGACATTAGGATTTATAGGTGGTGGAGGAGGTAAGACAAATTGGGCCAACCACGATGGTGAGAGACATTCGGATTGGCAATATCTTTCATCCATCATTTGCAGGGAATTTTGGTTGCAAGGACACATGAATATCGAGGATGTTTTGAGGCTGAAAGGGGGGTCTCTCTAGTCAAGGTTGTATTATTCCTTGTCCAATCTAGTCAAAAAACCTAGCTTGGAATAGCTGGTTCAATTCTTGGGGGTCAACATCAAAATGAATGGAGAATCTAGGCCTTCTAGGCCCTCTGTTCTAGTTACTTCTTCCTCTATTATTTCTATCATGGCTTTCCTTGCTGAAGAAAAACATCCTGTATGCAACAATTCATTAGTAACTATCCCTTAACATACCATACATGACATTCTGTTTGCGTGAAACAAAATTTGGCTCAGGAATTGACACAAGACCCATGCAAATCCATCCATAAGAAATCATTTAAATATTGCCAAGTGAGAAGGGTGGGTAGGGTTCATGGGACATATGAAGGGAGTGTAATGAGAAAAATATGATATAATTAGGGGAAATAGACACATGAATACTTCTCATCAATTCATTAAATAACTTAACTATGCAATAAAATACCAAAAATATTAGTTGGCAACAATTGTTGTGTCATATCTTTTGTCACTGTTATACAGATTTTTTAATTTATTTTATGTTGAGATTCAACAAGAATATCCTATTGAAAATTATTCACCTACACTAGGATGGATCCTCGGGCTATTTTTAGGTGGAAGTCTATTTTTAGATGATGAGAAAATTCTATTTATAGATGATGTCTATTTATAGATGGTGAGAGAATTCTATTTATAGATGTATGTCGACTATTATTATCCCTCAATAATAGTTGGACAATAAATATTAATATATTCTAAATGAGCACTTGAAAATAGTTAACTGAAGTGGAAAATCAGTTAGCTATAGGAAATTTGAGTTCAATGGTTGACTAGTGGGACATACAAGTTGAATTAGTTGTAACTGAGTGATTCAAAGTTGTAACAGAGTTGGATGTGTAGTTATGTGAGTTGTGAAGTAGTTTAACTCAGTTAAGTGAGTTAAGCCCAGTTGTACTAGTTGTAAATGAACTTACACTAGTGAGAGATCAATGAATTAATTATTAATTAATTCACAATCAGTGATCTCACATGCAAATGAAGATTTACCACTGTTAACTACATGCATGTTAGATCCAGTGGAGACCCAGTTGAGATAACAGGTGAAAGGGACAGTTTGACTATCAATTGTGAAATTAGTGAGTGCACTCATGAAAACACAAACACATTGGATGTGCCAATGAGTAATTCACAACCTAGGCAAGAGGGATTCATTCATTGCAGGGATTTCCATTCGCAGGGATTGCGTAGAGGAGGCAGGCTGTCTGGAAGCAGTAAATTGGCTCATGAATTTGTCATTTTTTGTATGATAGTGTGAGACGATTGTATATTGTACTGAGAGATATTGGATTAGAGTTTTGTATGAGATTGTTTCATGATCCATGATATATGCATAATATATAGTAGTGGGGTTTTTATCTTTATGCTTTCCCAGTAAAACATCTGTGTTATGTGTGATTGATCTTTTTTCTTGATATTGCAATTGGCGATCTTGTTTTAAATTCCGCAAGAATATTTGTAGAAGAAATTATGTATTTAACAGTGGAATATAATTGTTATATTAGGAGAATCCAGGCAATACATAATTTGTATTAAAAATTCTACATGGTATTAGAGAACAAAAGATTGCAGAAGTTGAGTTTGTGATTGGATAGAATTCTAATTTGCAGAAAGACTTTCGTGGTGCTACAGCTGATTCAAGATCGTAATGGATTTCAATGGATTGAGGTTAGAGTATGCACTCGAGGTCATCTCGAACTACATTTCTTGGAAGGATAGGATGAAGGCAGTACTCGAAGACAATGGCTTGAAGGAATTCATTGACAAAGATGTTCCTAAGCCAGATGCTGCAAACGCTGCAAATCTTGATGCATGGAAAAATAAAGTGCAAAGGAGAGAAGGATCCTATTGGAGGGAGTACGAGACCACATTGTCTCAAACCTCCATGGGAAAGCCACACCATATGAAATGTGGAAGAATTTGACGGATCTATTCCAAAACAACAACAACCATAGGAAATTGGTGCTCAAAGATAAACTCAGGAAGATCAAGATGGAGAAGGGCGACTCCATTCCAAAATATCTCACGAAGTTTGTCCAATGTCGGGATGGGCTGGGGAGTGTGGGAATAACAGTCACTGATGATGATTTGGTGAGATTGGATCTCTTAGGACTTCCCAAAAATTGGCACAATTATCAAGACTTTGTCAATGGAAGGGAAAAATTTCCAGATTGGGAACGACTATGGCCGGATCTAGTGTAGGAGGAGTTCAGGTGGAACACCAGAGATGGCTCTTCATCAAAGCATGATGATGAAGAGGATTGTGATTTGGCTACCAAGGAAAGGAAAGGGAAAGGGAATAAATTCCATTTAAAATATGAGTCTAAAGGTAAGAAGTTGGATTTGTCCAAAGTGAAGTGTTTTCAATGTCACGAACATGGGCATCTCGCTACTAACTGTCCGTAGAAGAAGAATAACAAGAAGGTTGTTGGAGCTGTAGCTAGTGAGGAACTTGCCTCTCAATTTTAACTTGACTTCTCCTTGATCGCATGAATGGTTTCAAGTTCATTGGGATCGGTGTGGCATTTTGATAGTGACGCTTCCTTCCACATGACGGGAGATAAGGCTCTTCTCAATGACTTGGAGGAGAAAGATCTCAAAATGCATATTGATATGGGCAACGATGGACGATACAGTGTGAATGGCACTGGTACCATTAACTTTTAGAAGGATTCATTTCAATTGAAATATGTTATGCATGTTCCAGGTCTGAAGAAAAACTTGGTCTCAGTCGCAATGTTGGAGGACAGAGGCTATGATGTTGTTTTCAGTGATGGAAAATCCTTTCTGCGACATAAAACAATGGGTCAAGTCAAGAAGATAGGGATTCGAGTTAAGAATCTCTACAAGTTGGAGGTATATGGTTGCGCTGACATGATGGGCAAGGCAGAAAAAGTTGTGAGCCAGGATGAGGGTGAATTATGGCACAGGCGATTGGGCCATCTTCATCATGGAGCCTTGAAAATCATGCAGGAAATATCTACTGGACTTCTAATGGGAACACTTGCTCAGTTAGATAAGTGCAAGGGTTGCACCATGGGCAAGTATGTAAATTTCACCTTTCATGAAAAGGAGAAATGCGCTTAAGTGATCCTAGAGAGAATTCACACATATGTGTGTGGACCATTCTCGGTAGATTCAACAACAAAAAATAAGTATTATGTTATTTTTGTTGATGAATTTTCTCGTAAATGTTGGATCTTCTTCATGTAGAAGAAGGATCAAACATTCTCAAAGTTCTGTGAGTTTAAAGCATTGGTGGAGAAAGAGTCGGGGAAGTAAGTGAAGGCTCTGAGGAGCGATAATGGTGGAGAATACATCTCTAATGAATTCAAATACTTCTGTAGAAAAGAAGGAATTCAAACAGAACTCTTAGCACCTCATAACCCACAACAAAATGGGGCCGCGGAGAGGAAGAACATAACGATCATGGGTGCAGCATGAGCGATGTTGCATGATCAGGGCCTACCAATGCATTTGTGGACGAAAACATGCAACACTGTAGTTTATGTGCAAAATCGTTGTCCTCATAGAGTACTTGGCATGAGTACACCTGAAGAAGCTTTCACTGGTAAGAAGCATGATGTTTCTCATTTTAAGATTTTTGGCTCATCTGTTAATGTGCATGTGACCAAGAACACCAGGAAGAAGCTGGAGCTGATTGTTGAAGTTGGGATATTTTTGGGGTACATAGAAACAACCCATAATTATCGTGTGTATTTTCCTAATAGTAAGATGACTGTTATGCGATGAGATATAAAATTCGATGAGGGGAAATCCATGCGGTTGTCGCTTGAGAGGGAGCTAGACTTGCATGTGGAGGAGGAACTACTGGTTCCCAAATATGAGTCTCAAGATGTGGATCAACCACATGAGGAGGTTCATGGAGTGGAGGAAGCCACTCATGCAGATCCATCCATCAGAAATGGCAAAAAGCGCACCATGGAAGCTGATAGATTGAGACTAGATGTTGCACAAAATGTAGGAGCCCCTACTTCATAGTGCAAACATAGACAGTCTCCTGATCGATTTAATGGATACATGGCTCTCATGAAAAAATTTATTGTGACTGAACCATCTTCCTTTCAGGAAGCAGTGCAGGATCCCACTTGAGTTGATGCAATGGTGGAGGAGTATGACTCCATTTTCAAAAACAGTGCATGGGAAATTGTCCCAAGACCGGTTGACAAATCAGTGGTAGGTTCAAGATGGATCTACAAGGGTAAGATTTTAATCATTGTTCTTCATGTTGATGATTTAATATGACTGGTGAGGAGCAGCTAATACACTCATGCAAGGAGGAACTTGCAAAGGAGTTCGAGATGAAGGATATGGGACTCCTTCATTATTTCCTTGGATTGGAAATATGGCAGTGAGATGGTGAACTTTTTGTGTCTCAAGGAAAGTATGCAAGGGAGATACTGGGTAAGTTTCACATGGATGGATGCAAACCCATGGATACTTCTCTTCCAGGAAACTGGAGGAAAGAGGATGCTACTTCTGGAGAGGTAGTGGATGCCACTGTCTATCGACAGTTAGTGGGTTTGCTAATGTATCTAGTGAACACGAGACCAAACATTTGTTATGTGGCTAACCAGCTGAGTCAAGTGATGGTTAAGCCTAACAAGATATTTTGGAAAGAAGGTAAGAATGTCCTGAGATACTTGAGGGGCACATATGAATATGGCTTATGGTATAGACATACGGATGAGGTGAAGTTGCATGGCTTCATGGATGCAGATTAGGCGGACATCCCAACAGATAGAAAGAGAACATCAGGGGGGATATTTAGTATCAGATCTACAGTTGTTTCTTGGTACAACAAAAAACAAAGATCCGTGGCACTCAGTTCAGTGGAAGAGGAATACATGGCAGCGAGTCAAGTTGCTTGTGAGGCTATCTAGATGAGAAATATCTTCATTTGTTTGTTTGGTTCTCATTTAGATCCGACAATGATTCATTGTGATAATCAGAGTTGCATTAAACTCTCGATTCGTCCTTTGTTTCATGATATATCTAAGCATATAGATATCTGGTACAATCATATCAGAGATTGTGTGTAGTGGAAGATCATGTTTCTTCAATACATTCCTACGGAAGATCAGGATGTAGACATTCTGACGAAGGCACTCACCAAGAGAAAATTTGAATACCATAGAGACAGGATTGGGGTCCAGGATAATCCATTTCTTGTTGAGATGGAGTGTTGAGATTCAACAAGAAGATCCTAGTGAAAATTATGCACCTACATTAGGATGGAGCCTCAGGCTATTTTTAGGTGGAAGTCTATTTTTAGATGATGAACAAATTCTATTTATAGATGATGTCTATTTATAGATGGTGAGAGAATTCTATTTATAGATGTATGTCGACTATTATTATCCCTTAATAATAGTTGGACAATAAATATTAATCTATTCTCAATGACCACTTGAAAATAGTTAACTGAAGTGGAAAATCAGTTAGCTATAGGAAATTTGCGTTCAAAGGTTGACTGGTGGGACATGTAATTCGAATTAGTTGTAACTGAGTGATTCAAAGATGTAACATAGTTGGATGTGTAGTTATGTGAGTTGTGAAGTAGTTTAACTCAGTTAAGTGAGTTAATCTCAGTTGTACTAGTTGTAAATGAACTTACACTAGTGAGAGATCAGTGAATTAATTATTAATTAATTCACAATCAGTGATATCACATGAAAATGAAGATTTACCACTGTTAACTACATGCATGTCAGATCCAGTGGAGACCCAGTTGAGATAATAGGTGAAAGGGACAGTTTGACTATCAATTGTGACATTAGTGAGTGCACTCATGAAACCACACACACATTGGATGTGCCAATGAGGAATGTGCAGCCTAGGTAAGAGGGATTCATTCATTGCAAGGATTTCCATTAGCAGGGATTGCCCAGAGGAGGCAAGTTGTCTGGAAGCAGTAAATTGGAACATGAATTTGTCAATTTTTGTATGACAGCGTGAGACTATTGTATATTGTACTGAGAGATCTTGGATTAGAGTTTTGTATGAGATTGTTTCATGATCCATGATATATACACAATATATGATAGTGGGGTTTTTAGCTTTATGATTTCCTGGTAAAACAAATGTGTTATGTGTGATTGATCTTTCTTCTTGATATTACAATTGGCGATTGTGTTTTAAATTCCGCAAGAATATTTGTAGAAGCGATTATGTATTTAATAGTGGCATATAATTGTTAGATTAGGAGAATCCAGGCAATACATAATTTGTATTAAAATTTCTACATTTTACATAACATGGATGCCAAAAATGATAATGGGATTATGAGGGGGGTATAATGAGCGAAAAGTGGTAGCATGAGAGGGAATACAATATGGATACTATTCATATAAAACAAATCAAATCAAACAATTAAACATAACTATCAACATTCACTTTTCAAAACCACCATCAAATTGTCATCTCTTTTACAGATTATTTGTTGATTTTCAAAAACAACAACTGATATGCCCATGAATACTCAATTATAGTAGCCTTTGCATCCATATAAATTTAATATAACAGTAAATACAACAATATTGAAATCGATATCATAATAACCTCTTTTAGCCACAACTATCTATAACTCCAATGCTAAATCTCTTTTCCTCTTAAAACCAACAAAATATGCATAGTGATTCCATCCTTTTATGCCCAATATTTATTCTTTTAGAATCAATAAGAACGTGCATAGAATTAGCCACCCCTATCCATTGTTTAATCACTGTTTATCATAATCAACTGGGTGTTAAAACTCATAATTGGGCCCTCTTTTCCTTTCACACACATGTGTCTCTTTTTTTTAAAATATAATCAACATATGGATTGATTTGAACAACATTCAACAATTAAGATACAACTCTGATCCCACACTTCTTATAATTTCGCATGTACAAACTTCCTTTTAAAACTACCCAATCGAGAAACAGAACCAACTCGTTCCAATTCAAAGCAATACATATAGTGCTCTTTTACCCTCAACTAGATTGATACAATATCAAGATCGTGATTTGGGTTTAAACACAACGAACATAGAGAAATAAATGTCAATCAAAGGAATAAGTCCTCAGAAACACAAACAGCTCGTTCCTTCAAGAATTTACCACAGAGAAGTAACATGTAACAACTCTTGACAATGAGGGTTATCAAATGACAATCAACCACCTCCAACAGAGAATGAGAAGAAGTGAAATCTTAAATCAATGTAAAATGAATTCCCAAGTACAAACCATGACCAACCAAAGCATATATAAAGCTTTCATTAAAGTTCTGGGTGATACTAAACCCGACTGTGCAATGCTTCCAAGCAACAACGATATCGAGGGAAACACCATGATAAATAACAGCTAAGGTCTCGACTAAGACATGGAAAGCAACACTCCAACTCTTAACATATCACATTGCAACTCGAAGAATCAAAATATATCAACCACAGAGATGAAAAGGAGTGGAAAAATTAACACCAATATTGGTTGTAAAACCCATGCGCAAAACTCAGAGCTTGTTAAACTAAAACCATAAATTTCCACAGAGAACCGGACAAAAAAAAACCCAAGCTAACTGAACATGCCTTTCTGTGATTTAACAAATAAACTCATGCATACACTACATACGGCAAGGAATAACCATCCTTCTTTCTTTAAAATGCTAACAATCTATAATATTCACAAGAAGAACCCACAAACTCAACACTGATACACAGTCCAAAAACTCAAGAAAAACAAAGACCTCAAGCAATTCTGAGGAAAAAATCAATTCATAATGCAGAGTAACCATCATGGATGGAAAAATAAGGAACCATACCTATAAAATCTTGCTCGAGGGAGAGAGTTAGATTGTATCCTCCTTCACAACCAAAAATCATGGAGAATCAATAAGGTGTTTTGCATCTAAGAGGAAAAATCAATGGGCTCAATGGTTACCCCTAGTTGAATGGTGGTACAACACATCTTACCATACATCTAATCACATGCTCCCATCATTTATCTCCTATATGCCAGGGGTCTCGAAGGTTCAATAGGTTGAAAAAAATATTACAGTCCACGAGGCTATTCTTCGTGCCCTCAAAGACAATTTGGTCATGGCTCAGAATCACATGAAGCAACAAGCAGATCAAGGTCATTCTGAATGCCATTTTGTTGAAGGGGACCAGGTATTTCTTCTACTACAACCTTATAAGAATACTTAACTCAAAGCTCAACACTGTCAAAAACTTGCACCCAAATTTTATGGTCCTTATACAATGTTCAAGCATGTGGGATCAATGGCCCATTAGTTAGCTCTACCTAGTCAGTTGAAGCTCCATCCTTTTTTTCATGTTTCCTTCTTAAAGAAGGTGATTGGAACTAAGTGCCAAACTCAAACTAGTCTCCTTGAGTTGGATGAAGAAGGTTCCATATGGTTGCATCCATAAGCAGTTTTGGCCCAGAGAGAGTGTCATCTCCATCAGTGCACCATCCAAGAAGTATTAGTCCAATGGAAAGATACACCTCCAAAAGATGCCACCTGGGAGCGAGCCACCATTCTACAATAATTCCCTCATCTGAAGCCTTGAGGACAAGGTTCTTCTTCAAGGGGGAGGACCTGTTAGGGACCTAACCTCTCTAACCCCTCATGTAGGTAGAATAACATAATTCCATGTAATAAAGGCCAATATTAATAAGGCCTAGAAATAAGGAAGAATAAGTGAAATGTAAGAATACCTAATAGAAGATTTCTCTTCTAGAAGGATCTTCTTCTAGTTTGTTCTTTTGGATGGATATATTTAGTATAAATAGAAGTAGAGGGTATGAGAAATCTTGTCTTGGATATTATTGTAATAGATCTCTTCTATGTTGGAGGTTTCCCCATCGAAGAGGCAAGTGAACATTGCTATCAGTAATCAAAGTGCTCTTTCTGGTGTTGTTCCTGTATTATTCTGGTATTGTTTTGGTTATATCATTGTTTCTCTGCCATTTCTAGCTATAATATTTATGTTCTGCATGCTATTTTATATTTGGAATACTACAAAAATTCAGATTTAGGAGCTTGTGGTGTGAAAAAGAAAATTGTTTGTATGTGTGTACTCTACAACCCTCAATGTTTCTAGGATACTAAAAATAGTCAAAGGGAAACTGACACTTGATGTTCATTTCCCAGAGGTAAATGGTAGAGGTGGAATACATAATTTCTCTTCCCCATAAATGAAAAAAAAAAATAAGACTGGGAAAGGGTCATACGTTCGAAGAGTCTCATACATATCCTTTTCATAGAGAAGCAAACACTTCAATTATTATACTCAACATACACCATTATGATAGAGTTAAGGTACGGTGATCACAATCTTCTATAGGATTTTGAATTTCTTCTAAAAAAATCGATGATCTATTTTTTACATCCTTTAAATCATCTCATCATAAATGAATTTAAGTCTATACGAAAACATACCTGTTGTGAAAGGTTTATAACCAAATTTTATCTCACCAGGGTTTGTTTCGAGAACCAAGATAATGGATCCATGATACCGCAACATCTATTTGTTGGCCCAAAAGCTTCTGTATCGATATTTCTCCATTGCAACTATCAAAGGAACTCCAATCCATCCATTGGAAATATTTTCAATCAAGGATTCCCCCAACTAGGTTTCCACCTTCCCCAAACTATGAAGTATTTTACAACATATATTTTCAGCAACTCATGATACTAAGCTATCCAAATATCAACATTAGAGTGAATGATACTAGAGCAAATGTATATTTTGGTTGAACTTTCTCAAAGGATTCTGCACATGGTTTTCCTCATAAAGGTGAATGAAAACCAAATTTAAGCCAAGCTCAATTAAATAACAAAATAAAATGCATCAAGTGAAAATAAGAAATCTTTCATGAAAAAATAAACTAAGACTAAAGCAATCCATATTGAGCTACAACCTAAAAAAATAATAGCCGGTGGATTTTATTCAAGAAATCAAGACAATCCAAAATCTATGCTACTCATGTGGAAGTGAAAGAAAACATGTAAACTATGTAAGAATGAAGGAAGTAAAAGAATCACACTACTCTTATTCCTATTATATCCTACACTGGATGAAAAGGACTATGTGAAATCATAGTGCCAATGTAGCCATTCAAGCAACTCCAAACCTACAACCACATGTTGATCAAAAGACAATAGTAGAAATTGGAGTAGTGAGAGATCAAAGATAAGAAGAATTGAATCAAGTAAATCTCTACTCAACATGTTAAATTTGATAGAGTTATTACTCATGGGAAATGTAGACACATAGGATTCTTCCAAACAAGCTTTGATTCCATCATAAAATTTACATTGAATACCATAGGACCGATGGAAGGAATTCAAAGATGGGTGGCATACCTCATGAGACCCATAAATGAAATTTGCATGCAATTTACCTTGTGGGAGAGTCTCAATATGGGTGTTATCATACATTCCAAAGGTCAAAATAATATAATGAGAACTTGACATAACCATTGGCCGAAATTGAAGTGCCTCATTATCTATGCTAGTCCCCCTAGGGCCACATTTTCATAACCCACATGTTGAGAGGAGAAATGATATCTGCTAGTTTGAGGGAAACGTTGAGTGAGATATGACTCCAAGACTTCTCCTATAACATCCTCAAAATCATGTGAGGAGTGATGGAGTATTGATACAAGATCCAAGGAAGAGTGGTGCATCTTCCCTTGAATATTGACATGTGATTTTGGAGCAGATTTAGATGACAAGATTTCTTGTATCAAATCAATCACTACTTCTTGTGCATTGAATTCCGACGAAGGTACATCGGTTGGTCGACACAATTCCGTTGACACTCCAACGAAACATGGTTACCAGTTTTGGCGGTGTATATTAGTCGGATAACCTAACGAACATATTGTCGTCAGATATTTGACACTATGTCATTGGTTATACCAATATCCCTAAGGACTGAAACCTTGTCAAAATCAACCATTATTTCCAGCACATATGCATCGAAATTCCAACATAACTACACGTTGAATATTCAACAAAGAAACGAGATATCCAACGTAGATTTGTCGAAATGTGTGTTAGATATCTGACAAACGATACGTCAAATATTCGACACACAAACAACATATTCGATAAAAGTGCCATACTTGCGACATATATGTCTATCAAACAATTCATTGGATATCCGACGAATAGGTATGTCGAATATCCGACAACCAAACAACATATCTGATGGAGGTTCCATAACTTCGACGGATATGTCTGTTGGACGGTTCGTTGGATATCCAATGAACTTGTATATATCTAAAAAATAATAATGAGATTAATGGCCCAAAACTTTTGTGTGCCTATTGACCAGTGCCAAGGATATAATTTTTTTATAGTTTATGCTATTGATTTTGATCTTTATTCTAACCAACAGATATAGCCAGACTAGACAACCATGGAATAAGGAGAATCCCTAGGAACAACACCATAAATATATATATACATAAATGTCTGACGAAAGGCCTGTATGGGAGATAATTGTGCTATGCCATACAATGTTTCTGATGCCCTCATTAGTCCTACACAACTATATAGGACATGAATGCTATGGATAACCATATCCATGCATATTATCCACTCCATAGAAATGTCATAATTAGCATGTACGTCTTGCCGAGAAAAAAAACATGAACACAAAATAATTCCATTAGTCCACTCCTAGTACACAATTGTTTATTTCTTACTTGTGAAGAATTATTTTCTGCCTAGGTTGGACTTGAAGGGAAAATTGTTCTATTATTGCTCTAACAATTCTCTTGTCTTTGGTTTTCAAATGAACTAAACACTTCTCCAATTATTCCAATTTCTTGAAACACCATAAAAATACCACATAACAAAAATAACATTGCTTTCATTAATGGAGAACTTTTTCATTGAACATATGACTATAGTAGACTAAGCATGGGGGCTTCAATGAAATTAGTGAACATAGAGCCTTTCTTCATCATAGGATGTAACTATAACAGGTATTGGAAATTAATAAATATACTATCATCCTAAACTTAATGTTGATGCCATAAATGTAGTAGTCTTATTTATCAATCACATAGATCCACAACCTTAGAAATAAATTACTATTTAAATAATACATTTAGAAAATAATTTTCTAGTAGCATATATCCTTTTCTATTTGTATTGAGTAAACTAACACATAAGTATAAACCTATGATGGAATATAATGAGTGAAAAGATCAATTGCAATCATTTATAAACCATTAATTGGTGACCCTGTTAAGGCAAGATACTCCCCTGCATTGTTTCAAGAAAACTAGAAAAAAAAAATCCATGTTATCTCACAAGAAAATAATACAACCAAAAATCTATCTAAACTAGCACATTCCCTCATGTTATTTCATTATGTCAAGTATGTAATACAACCAAAAATCTATCTAAACTAGCACATTCCCTCATGTTATTTCATTATGTCAAGTATGTAATGTGACTTCTAGTAAATATGCTTGCACCATATTTCAATTTTTTTAGTTTAAGCTCTATGTTAATTTTCATTTCATAACATTAATATTGAATGATACAATATATCTAGCTAGAGAAAGGTATATTTACCAAGATGTCATGGAATATGTGAAAGAATATATGATAGACCAACATCAAGGTGAAATCCAAAGCCAACCTCAAGGGAAACTAAGATTTGTTACAACTTGCATCCACTAATAGATTGTTAATATTGAAGTCACACCTTTTTATTTCATGAATCATATGAGTGAATTCTCAATAAACTTTTATTGGAAGGTAGAAAAGGTGTGGTTTCATTTTTGGTTCATTTTAAAAGCATTTTTGAAAACTCTCATTTTCCTTGTATATTATAAGACAATGAAACTTAAACCATATAAAACAAGATGTTAAAGGTGGTAGTTCTAAAAATATGTAAATTTGTTTCACCTATTAGGTAAAGAATCCTATAAACCAAACTCATAAGAATGGATTAGTGTCCACTAGAGATGCCATTGAAATTCTAGCGCCATCTCATTCTAACTTTGTGGTGGCAATCTACTTTCATTATAAATTGGAAATATATCTATGATCTGTCTACATAAGAAGAGGAAAGTTTTCATTGAGGATTTAAATAACTTATGGTGTTCTCTGTGACTACTCAAAATGTGCACGTTACTGCTAGACTTGCACATCATCCCATTGCAATACCATTAACAAATGATACATGAATCAAACATACAAATTTTTTGATGCAATTAATTAAATAGAAACATAAAAAATAGAAGAAGAAATCTTTCATTTACTTTTCTCAAACTAGTTGGGGCAAGATAACAAGCAATCGATGCAATATTAACAATGTTTTATGTGACCATCACAAAAACAATATAATTTGTTTATCATAGTTTTACATGGTAAGCAAAACATATACATATTCTACTTCGAAAGAAATAAACCTCAATTACGTTGAAAAAATACACGTAAAATCTAAGAGAGATTATTCTTCTAAACAAATTAGCTTTGGCTTTGAATACCAACTTGCATTGATAATGATATCATTTTTTGCAAATGTGAAAAAGGAGATATAAAGAAAAGCTAACAATTCTTACCATAGTTTTTTGGTATGTATGAATATGATATTGATGCCAATAGACTTTGTATAGAGTCTTAATAATTTCAAAAATAGTTAATTGATCATAATGCATTGTACGCGCACACACTCACAAAAACACATAAAAATTCATGTTTGTACACACTTGAATATTTCAAAAGAATATCAACATTTGATATTGATATTGATATTTCACATGTATTTGACACTTCATATTTTGTAGGAGAGAAAAATTAATGCCAAAATATTAGTCATCATGAGCACAATAAGAAACTAATGAGCATCTATTGTCACTTAAACTTGCAATCTAGCAATGAACTCTTGAAACAATGAAGTAAAGTTGTCAATGTTTGAAAAGACTCTTTTGATGCAATGAAGTAAAGTTGTCAATGTTTGAAAAGACTATATTCCAACCTTCTTTTCCATAATTTAGTAGCCTCAAGTCTCCTCCAACATAAAATGTTCCCCCAACTCCCTAAAGGAAATATAGACGTGTCAATAAAAGTTTTAAAGTGGCACAATATTTGAATTTTTGGTAATAAAAAATGTGGAAAGTTTTACCTTGACAATTATCATCTCTGCATCATTTTATGTCTCCCATTTTTTCGTAGAGATTAGCTAATTGGATTTCCTGGACATCATATTAGAGGAACTATTAAAGAAATTTGGAAAATATGTTCCTAACCTAATTCCTTAACCATCAATTAGAGAGGGAAATCGATCATTGATTATCTTACCATTTCCCTATTAGCGATATTCAATTTATGTGGGTTATTTAGCATGATGACAGGTACATGACCTTTTGCTTCATCTAGGACAACATGCTTGAATTTCACACCATTATTTAGTACAATTATCACCCAAAATATCATCAACCAAATTAGAACCATTATTAATGCACAAATAAGTTATTTTAGTCATGGAAATTGTTATAACCCTAAATTGCTCTATACATGCATACATGGCCTTGGCCCTCTTACTTGCATTTTTTGCCAAAGCACTGTTGAGTAGCTTTTCTTAAAAAAATAATTTTTAGAAGATGTATGTGCCCTGCACCATTACTGTTGGTGTACATACGCTTGTTGCACCGCTACAGCTCGCGTACATACGCATGATGCACCATTACAACTTGCATATACTTGCAAAAGTTGCAAGGAATTCGTTGAGATTACGGGCTATTGGTAGTTTTCCAACTAATCCACCTTCTATAGCCCGTCACCTAACCGAATAACCATCCTTTTGTCATATAAAAGGAGGTTTTGGGGTCTCATTTCACATCTAAGCATAAGAACAATGAAACTCTACCCGATTTCACTTCCCCTCCTTGCCCAAGATATAGCTGTCTTTTGTGAGAATTTTCCTCAACATTCCCTCATTATCTCCTTCTTCCTCCATTTAACCCATTCACTTCCCTTGAAGAGATCAAAATGTTGAGAGGGAAAGTGCACCTTGTATGAAATTCTCCTCTCAACCTTCTAATCTCTTCTAGGGAAATGAATGGGTTAAATGGAGGAAGAAGGGGCTAATGAGGGAATGTTGAGGCAAATTCTCACAAAAGGCAACAATATCTTGGGCAAGGACGGGAAGTGAAATCGGGCAGAGTTTCACTGTTCTTATGCTTAGATGTGAAATGAGACCCCAAAACCTCCTTTTATATGAAAAAAAGATGGTTATTCAGTTGGGTGACAGGCTATAGCAGGTGGATTAGTTGGAAAACTACCAATAGCCCGTAATCTCAATGAATTCCTTGCAACTTTTTATCTTTTGTAACTTTTTCAAGTATACGCAGGTTGTAATGGTGCAACATGTGTACGTACGTGATTTGTAATGGTGCAACAAGCATATGTATGTGGGAAGTAATGGTGCAAGGCGCATACATCTTCTAAAAATTGGTTTTTTAAGAAGAGCTACTCAGCAGTGCTTTGGAAAAAAATGCAAGAGGTCCAATGCCATGTATGAATGTATAGAGAAATTTAGGGTTATAACAGATGCTCCCTAATGTGTGAGGTCAGATGAGAAACTGATGGCCGAAATACATTACAATATCTTCACCAATGTACAAAATCAAGTGAACTCGGGACCAGAGTTCAAGAGGTGCCATCTACAAAATAAAAATTGTCTCTCTGAGGCAGACATACCCATGCTCGGGATCAAATAAATCATGACTACCAACAAATACACTGCAGATCCATGTCATATAACTATATAAATTGTAGCCGTGAGCAATACACAATGGATCTACATCTCAAAATCAAAGATATACAAATATAGTATCCATCTTCAAGAAGTTAGTAACACTCGATGGTTGGAGATGAGGACTTCATCGCTCGAGCAACAATTTCAAGATCTTCAAAACTCGGGTAGGAGTATAATGGGAGTGCATAACTCACTACCCTGAGGTCTTCGATGGCTCGTCAGGAAAAGACAAGAGGATCTCGATGATCAGGGAGAGAACGTCCTTGATTTTGAATCAGGACTTGAATGGACTCTCAGGATGGCTGACTCAGGTTGGGTGAAACTTCCCTTGGACAAAAGCACTAAAGATGATCAAAATTAGGCAACATGAAATTGACATAAGTTCACGATGCAGGAGGCAACACAAACTCTCCATGTGTTTGGAAGAGTAACAAAATAGAGGAGGACACATCTCTATGTAGAAATAACAAATTCCTAAAGTCATACTAGATCCCAATGCTTGATGAACAAATGGAAGGATTTGGTTTTTCCAAAGGCGACTCTTTGTGTTGCAAAAAGAGAATACATATTTCATGTCCCCTCTTTTTTGGATATTTGATTTTTTTTTCTTTTTCAAATTTTTAAAGATCTTGAAAAAGAATAAAAGAATGTTACATTACAAAGGAGGAACGAGTGTTGCAAGAAAGCATACTAGTTCCAAGCACAAGGAACACACTAATGCTCAGAGCAAGGAGACATGTGCAAGAAAAGGACACTTAGGGAAAATTCCTCCATGGGTCAAGGTATCAGGTTGCAGAGGAAAAATGCTACAAGGCTTGCGTATAAGGCATGCTTCAAAGGTTCAGTTGAGAGAAACATGGAGTTGACATTAGGCCAAAGATGTAGAGATAAAAATGTGATTAATCAAGACACAATGAAACCCCCTTAAATGTAATTTTAATGAGCCCAGAGAAGGTAAGCTTGATGGTTGTTGGCACAGGGGTAGACCCAGGGTTCAACGCTTCAACAACACACCAAAAAAACCCTAACTACCGGCCCTTTCACAAACACTTGCGAAGAAGATGAAGTCTCACCTGAGGTAGAGGCAGGGGAGGTTGCAAGACTCAAGTGTATACAACCTATCTGGGACACAGATATATTATTACAACACTTAATGGAGCACTTAACAGTTAACATTCATTAGTATTCAACCCTTATTCACATCGCAGGTCAAAACCCTAGTTACAGAGCAATGTAGTATTCAACAAGATCTAATACATCTAAGCACTTAGCATATATAATTAGATCATATCTAGAATTCATTCATATTACTAAGCACTAAGCCACTATATCAGATGCATCTAGCATATATCATTGCACTAAGAATACATCACATCGATAACATAACAACTATAATGCATAAAGCAACCATAAAATAGAATATAAGTGGTTCACCCTAGTGTGGGGCTACATCCACCAACTCTTATATTTTTTTATTGTCTTATTTCAATCTTCTACAAGCACGGATCCACAAGAACCCACTCCACATAGGAAATGAGATATGTGTGCACCTCGACAGATCCTCCTTCCTCGAGATAGGTTCAAGCACAAACCCTTCTTACAATCACTTGCACTTAGCTCTGCAAGTTCTTAACACACAGTATGCACGAAGCATCCGCAACTGTTCTCACTTAGCTCACCAGCCACATTACACATATAGGTCTCTCACTTACATCACCTAACTTTCTATTTATACATTAGAAAAGGTCTTAAACATGGTTAAACCCATGGGCCAACATCCCATACTCGTTACATAAACCCTAAACCCAAAAATTCCCTAAGAAGGGGTTGATATCCCGTGATCTCCGCTTCGCCTTGCGCTCTGCCTTCAACCAGCATGTTGAAGTCCCAAATTTGGTCAAATGTGACCAAGGTTCTATAAAACTTGGTCAAGAGCCAACATGCCCCCAAAACTCACCTGTGACTCGTCCTGAGTCACTCTGATCTGGTAATTCTGCCTCAAATGCCTCGAGCTTGGCTCGAGCTGATTCGACATGTTTATTCGCCAGAGCCTCCTACTTGATGAACTCTTGAATATCATTCTTTGTCACAGGTCCTTCAAAGTGTTACTCCACTGTGGTGACCACTTGTTCCAGTTCTGCACCTCATCCTTCAATCTCCTAAAAAAGTATGCAAGTTGCATCTTGCATTGGATGGAGTCACCGAGTCACTTCCATGACCTTGCTCTGGATGGCATGGACTTGTTGTTGAACCATGCATTGTTCCTGGGATCGCTTCATCCTCTTGATTGATGGTATTGGCTTCAACTACGCCTGCATCATTGTTGCTTTCTGTTTGGCCTCCTGAAGCTGTGACTCTAGTGTCCTTAGTTCAGGGTCCTCTGCAAGGCACTCGTAAGTCTGTGCACTTCGACTACTGAGTTGTTTACATTCTAAAGCCATTGCCTTGATTCTATGGACTGCGCTTTGGGCAGTTTCTTCTCACTGGTCTCTCACTTCCTATGGAGTGCTTGGCACTTCTTGTAACTCCAGTTATGCTATCCTCTATTGGAGTTGTTGAATGGATTCAACAAGCTTCCCTACTTGGATTTCCACTAGGTCTTATTCCATCTATTCTAATCCCGTCACAGAGCGAAGTGATCTAGTGACTGCTTCGTTAACTCCAATATTCTCTGTAAGCAACTTTTATTTCTCCTTCTAGATCTATGCTCAATCCTCTGCAAACTTGGCTTGGATGTCATGTTTTTCCTGTTGCGCAACTCGACTTTGTTCTCTAGCTTCCTATTTTGCTTGCTTTAAGGCCTTTGTGGCCTGCTCTTTTTCTTCCTGAACACGACGAAGGTGAGCTTTGGTTGCATCTACTATTCGGCGTAGCTGGCTAGATTCATCTCCCAACTTTGTTCCTTTTGATGATGGGGGTGTAGTAGAAACTGTGCGGCTGGAGTAGAGGGCTTGTTGTACCCCTTTCATCTCTTCTTAAATTCTTTCATACATGGTCTCTTGTTTGGCTTCATTACGCTGTAAGATATCTTCTGAGGTATCTAAGACAGTGGAAATGATGAAATCTATGTCATCCATCGTTAGCACAATATGCATCTATGGTTTAGTAGCTTTGGACTTCTTCCGCGACGTAGGTTTCGTGGGGGAAACCTTTCTTTTCTTGGAGGTCTCAACTTCATCAATAGGGTCCCTAGGTAGTGTTACTTCGCCTTGTTTATGCTTGTCTTCTTCCCCTTTTTCCTATTCTTTGTCTACTCTGTCATCACCTCCCCCTCCAGGTGAGTTTGAATCAATCTCTTTTGATGGGTTGTTCAGGTCATGTACCTCTTCCTTTTTCTTCCTTCTTCTACTATTGGGTGCATCATACTCTTTGCAAGTAACCACCCAACTTTCGATGAGGTCAGGGTCGGACAGTTATGCTTGGTTGACTGGTATAAGGAACTCTGCAAACCATTCCTTAGTGATTTATTCCATGTCCTCCTCTGTGAGTTTATAGTAGCTCTGCAACTCTTCTTTTTGTTTGTCTCTGCGCGCAGTGATATAAATGAAATGTCTATCTGTGTAGAACTTCACAAATGGTCTGAACCTATGCAGGGTGTTCGACGTCATCCGAGGGAAAGACTCAATATCCCTCTTCAACTGCAGGTAGTAGGTGTAGAACACCACATTTGATTTCCATTGTTTCTCCATGTCACTCGAATACCAGAGCGTAGTGAACTTTGTAGCTAAGGGTTTGGATGGCTCAATCTCAGGGAAGGTCAAACCTTTCGACATTTCCCAAGCAATGAAATCAATGAGGATCAACAACCAACTGAAGTGAAACTCGTAGCCCTGATCCTGAGCTTCATGAAAGTCCTGCTCTAACTAGTTGATGAGGTAGCTCGCCCAGTTCATTTGTAGCCCTTCCACGCATTTTCCCATGAGGTCAACAATGAACCCTGTGACCTGTGTGGGTCTTTTCTTCTTTACTAGCTTACCAGTGATCAACTAGCAGGCTAGGTGCACTTCCCCATTCTGAATGGAGGATACCTTGTAGCCTCGCTTCCCCTTTTCCACATCATCAGAGGTGTTGACACTCAGAACTGAAATGGGTTGCAACAAATCAATCCCGAGGCAACCTCAAACCACTTTGGATTGGAAGGCTACCCTCCCCCAACCCGAGAGGGATCTCTCGAAAAATGTCACAAAATAAATTGAAGTAAGCATGAAAACGGTGGGCAGATTTATGGGTGAATGATGGTCTTGGATTTTTGGAGTTTGGGGGTTAAACCAGGGAAATGGTTCATTGGGCATGGATTCAAATGAAAACTGAAGAAAGGAGACAATAGAAGAGATCAAATAACTTGCGGAAAGTGAGGCAAAGTAAGTCTATCTTTCAACGCTTTGATAAATCATGATGTGGTAGCGGAAATAAAAAGGAAAGGCCGATGTAGCAAAGGATATATGAAGAATTCTGAAAATGCAGATTGGTCTTACACCGCTGATAGTTGGTGCAGAGGAAAGACAATAAACAATTACAGAAAACCCAAATCCTTTCGTTATAGTAGTGGTCGTACTAAAGTATAACGAAGCACATCGGTTAGAAGAAAACAAATGTAATGCAGTCGTGATGGATTAAGGAAGACATAAACAATATGGTAAAGACAATATCAACTGCGAGTAAGGAACACATAAATGAAGTCCAAACAGATTTAACACAGCTAAAAGAAAAGAAGAACATGCTGAAAGAAATCAACCGTGATGAATCTCACAGTCACAAGGAAAAATCATCTTTATTACTCCAATCTGGTTTACAAAAACTCAGTCATTACAATGAAACCCTCTTCGAAAGAGGTTTCCCCAGTGCTTCTCTCATGCCCCCCCCCCCTTACTTCTGTTACATCTTCCTTCTTTTAAAAGAGAAAAATCTAAAACAAAACTCTTAGCGTTCCGGGGAATATGGACCGGTTCGCCTCCTCTGGACTGTGCGAATGCCAGGTGCGTCTGCCAGATGCCTCTGCCAGCACTTTAAGACATTACTAATCATGGATTATTGCTTTGTATAGTTTGATTCAAATGCTGGTTGTCATTGCTTTACCAAGTGTTTGGAGGTTATTATAACGGAAATGCATACTGTAAAAACAATAGATTCACTTGAATCCAATTTCAGCTTCGTAACTTCTGCAACGCAAGTGATCACTGAGGGCAAACAAAGAAACAAGTGCATCTTCAATAGTTAACGGTGTGTTTACCAGATCCTCCATCCTCTGAGTTACTCTCTGTGTGTGCCCGATGAAGGTTGGTTTTAAGTGTATCAGTAGGCTAGTTCTCCTCTCTCTCAGATTCATTCTTTGTAACGCTAATACTCCATTCCTCGTCTGAAATGAATATAGCCCACGGTACATCAAATGACTATATCCCAAGATACATCAACATGTCTCTGGATATTTGAACCTTTACAATCCCACTTTTACTGTCGAACCAAAACCCAATTGGAAAAACCCTCAGTAGCTTAATGAACTCGTGGTTTTTCGAGGGTATCATATGGTTTGATGTGCTTCCAAGCCTCTTCTTCTAGAAATGCCTACATTATAATCCTAATACAGCATTGGGGTAATGTAACTGCAACGGTTCATCCATTAAACCCAAAGAGGATGATGGTATTGTTCGTTAGCCCACTGCTCAACCTTAACCTTCCACAAAGAATTCCCGCAATTTTCACTGTTAACACAGAAGCCTATGCCTACCATGTCGCAACACTCTGCAAAGAGGGCCATCTGAAGGAGGCGCTGCACATATTGAACACGACAGAGAATGAAAATGGTGGTGTTCATGTTGACTCCTCTATGTATTTTTCTTTATTGTAGGCCTGTATTCAAAAGAGAGCATTGGCAGAGGGAAAACTCATCCATGCCCACATCAATCAGAGTTCAAGGGAGTCCATGGCAGATCGACTTCTGGGAAATACTCTCGTCAACATGTATGTCAAGTGCGGAAGCATGACAGACGCTCGCAGAGTTTTTGATCAAATACCCAAGCGGGATGTGTGTTCATGGACTGTAATGATTGCAGCTTATGCAAAGCATGGCCCTCCTCGGTAAGCCCTGTATCTCTTCCACCATATGATGGTGTTGTTTTTCTTCAGCACGCAGCTCCTAAACTCCTCCGAATTTAGCAGCTTTGTTCTCTTGAGGACAAAAAACAAACTGAGATGAATATGGATGGGATGGTTGTCATCAGTCAGATTGATGATATGCCATAATTCGCTCATTCCCTACCTCAGCGTCTCAGTAACTGGTGCCAAAAATAGAAATCCATTTAGCAACAAGTTGGTCGGCTCTCCCGAAGCATTTTCGTATTCATTCAATGTAATATAACGTGTCTGAGCAAAATCATTCTTGTTACGAATAAGGTATCGAACCAATCTTTCTGGAATGTGGTTGTCGCGCCGATTCTCGGCAGGTTCTTTCGTTTCCTTGCTAAAAATCATTAAATGCGCAGACTGTTTGAGTTTGGCAGGCCAGACTGGACTGTACTGAGAAGAGACAAACCCAATAGTGGGAGGCCATGCATTTGCCAATGAACAATAACATTTATCCTTATCTATGTAGGCTAGAACAAAAATGTGGAGGAAATATATCTTGCTGTTAAAGTTCCACCCGCCTTGACTGGAGTGAAGAGAAGAAGTGGAAAACACAATAGTAGGAGGCCATTCGTTCCCCAAATTATTTGAAGGCCCACTCCACTCTACTTGTGCACTGAATTCACTTGTTGAATCTTCCTCCTCGTCAACTCATACTTACACGTAAAAATTCTCATTATCATCATACTCATGCAGCTGCCTTATGGCTCTTTTAAAATGATAACTAAAGCCTTGACATCTTGCAATGAAAGAGGCTTCTATTGCTCATAGAACTCCTCATTATCAATAATCATCAACATGTGCCTGTACAATGGGTAGAAAACAGAAAGAGGCAACAACCAACCAGGAGCATCTCCTGGGAAAAATGCTTCCAAATCCTCCATAGATGGCCACCTTTGGCTCAAGTGACACCGTTTCATGTAGTGCCAAAGAGTAGGGACAAGTTCAGTCGTATATGAAAGTCCAGTCATAACATTCTCAAGGGGTAACATTATGATAGAAACATGCAAAAATGCACAAAGTGCGGAAACAACTGCTGCTTTTTTT